>VXBZ01001594.1:22903-94967 GCA_013399135.1 Heliornis fulica
GAAACCACAACACTAAGTGTAAGTGCTGCAACAACTCCAAATACCAGGCAAGTTAAAAGGTCCTCTTGAGAAGAACTGGTATCCCCCAGAAACTTGAATGTTGTAAAAGCATCAGGGCTTGCTGGCTTGCTTGCTTCTAGGAGAACACTTTTCAGTCTGACTAGTAGTGAACTAAAAATTGAAATTTGGTTTTCTACATAGGAATAGTGAATTATGGTCACCTTAAAAATACAAAAGCAAATGAAAACAAATTGATCCAGGAATTTCTAGGAGGGAAATGAAAAGAAATCTTGTGCAATTGCCTGCATAAAAACTGAGAGCATGGAAAGAGCCTGTAAACTGGAAACATTTCGAAAAACGAGAGTCCCAGGGAAGAGCACAGCATGTGATAATAACCTTTCAGCATTGCTGGCATTTTCTACAGCTTAAAATGTTTCTGCATTTCTGTAAGCATTGATCTTCATGAAATCATATTAATGATATTCAGGAGCATTTCAAGCCCATCATACCTGTTTACAGCTGCCACAGTAGCACTCAGCAAGTCTTACTGCTTAAATATCTGTAATGCAGAAGACAGCAAAATGCAATACTGACACTAGAGACAGGAAACACAGAGAATTCAACAGAATCACAGTGAAAATCCTAACTGTCTATGTAGCTGAGCCTTACTCAAGAAAATTAGCTGTTGCACACCTCACCAAACCCAGTTCAGAATGAAGAGAACTTGATGCCTCAGTTTTTCCCCTTCTGTGTAGACACCTGTTATTTTGAGGCAACTTATCAGTGAGACACATTTGTAGCGCAGAAGTTTTCAAACTTGACTCTCAGCCTGAGCTGTTCTGTTGAGGATAAGGCAGCTGCAACTCTAACTCTGAGTGCCCTGAAAGACATGTGCCCAAGCATATTAAATAAGAAACCCAAAATCTGATGCAACCCCAGATTATTTGTCTGGCTTCATACATGTTTATAATAGGACCTCAAGTCAACCAGAGCTTCTGTACAATTTTCTGCCCAGGTCTCTTGCTTGCAAGCAACCCCAAAACAACAAAAGGTGGGTTCAATCTCTAAAGTCAGTTTTAAGCAAGAACATGCAACCCTTTTTTTTTAATACAGCAAACTCAAAATGACTCTACGAGACAAAGCACAAGTAAAAACAGTTTATAAGCAAACCACCTCCTACACACACACTGTCTTTCCAGGCAGGTCCTTTCCTTGGGTTTGGCATTAGTCCAACAATGCAGTGCCTTTCTGGGACTATAAAAAACCTGCACGCAGAATTTATGGCCATTTGGAAATGTTTATCCTTCCCATCAAGCCAACAGCACAGCTAAATACCTGCTGCCTGATCTCCGTGGCCCAGAACAGGAGCAACCTTCCCTTCTCTTTGGAGGAGTTGATTTTTTTCCTTAACAAACCAGGTGCTATAGGAATGATGGCATGGATATGAACCAAGTCCTCATCAGGATTACAGCTACACTTCAGCAACCATCCCCAGGCCTCCTGGACAGGTCAGAGTAACTACAGTCTCCCCAGTGGGACTAACAGGAGTGGGTGTTGTGGGCACGTTCCCCAAAGGCACCAGTATTTTGAGAGGGGCAGGCACAGCCCAGAAAACAGCTATAAGGCAGCCTTCATATATGAAATGTTTCAGTCCTTTATCCTATTATCCAAGCAACAGAATACAGCATTCAGGCTGTTCTGAACAATACAGCTCCTGTGCAGCCTGGAATGCCCTCAGGAGCTCAGTGCAGAGATGCTCAGAGGCACCGAGTGAGCGTTGAGATGGCTGCATGGTGCTGGCTGGATACAGCCAGTTCTTGTCTTAAGCCCACTTTGAAACAAGCCAGAAATATGGTGCCATGTGAAGATGAGAAAATCACAAGGCAGCCCCCAGATGCAGCAAGAGTTGAAGGCAGAAGAATTTAAACCCCAATTTTATTCTTCTACAATACAAAAGAAGAGAAATCTGATCATTTATCTTCACATAGTTGTCTGTGCAGGAGTTATACTCGGCACAGTGGGGAAGGACATGCAAATCCCCCTACACTCAGCTGAAAATATAGCTTCAGTTTTCACTTAAAAGGCAGCCTGTGACAGAATGAGAAAAATAAGTGTTTAAAAAGATAAACAAGTTATATTTTTAGTATTATTATAATAGGTGCTTAGATCAGATGCTCTTTACTGTAGAATTAGGTGAAGATATTTCTCAAATTTATACAACTTCAGTTCTGCAGCATTAATTACAAAAACCATCTATATTCCTTCCAGAAAGGAGTAAAGTACCCTTTGTTTTGTGCTTTCCTGTCATTGTCTTCAAAACAGAGAAGGGAATGGAACCTTCTCACTAAAAGCAATTGAAAACTTCCCCTTAATTTTTATGGCTAAAAGCTGGGTTGTTACATTTGCGTAATGAACAAAAAGTTACTCAGGAGTGTGTAACTCACAGGCAAAAGATACAGTGCAGCCACATGCAGAAATGGAGATGGCAGTGATTGCTCTCCTACTGTGGTTACCTACCAGCCAAAAGCAGCACTCAGGATGCAGACAGTTGGTGCTAATTCTCTTTTCCGCTTGGATAATAATAACCAGGCCCCCCAAGCCAACCTAGTGGTATCTGTATTCCTCATCAAGTTAATCACACGGTGTTACTATTGACAAATTATATTTGAATACAGTAGATAATGCAGACAAGTAGTGGATATTAATCTGGCATTTTGTTTTGAGTTTTAGTCCAGTATAAAAGGTAGGTAAAGCTGAGTGGCAGATAAGTCAATCGGGTCATGAAGAGAATCCCACAAGAAAACTGCCCTCCTGGTACTGAAGGGGCTGTTCTTCCATAGGATGTTAGTATTCCTTTAGCTTGTCTCCTGCACTGCAAGGCAGCTGCGTTAGCGATTAACCACTTCAGGCACCATGACATATAAAGCGATTAAGAAAGTGACACATCATTCCGTTAGAAGAGAGAGAACGAATGAAGTGAATGAATGGTGGCAAATGATGGACATTCTGAAGAGGTCAGACAAGCAGGATGAAATGTCAAGACACAGCTGAACTTAAATGCAACAGTCACTTGATGGGAAGCTGTCAGACCTCTCTGAATGTGCCTTACGGTGACAAGGGATCTTCAACTACTTAGTGGATGCATTTCTCAGAATTCAGTGTCTCCTGGAGAGGATGTTTGGAACTGGGATGCACTGATCGCTATCGCTGCCTGTTTATACTTTGACAGGAACAAATGTATTGTCATGTTTCAGAACTCAGTGAAGTAAGAGTAACAACCAGAAATTAGTATGATGGTACCTGTGCAAAATCTGCCGCCAGCCGCATCTTCCCACCTTCACCGAGGGGCCTTATTAGACTGGCATTGCGAATGAAAAGTTCAATTGCTCTTTGAGCCATGGCTTCAGTATTATCAAAGACAAAGTCAAAACACTCAAAATGTCTGAAGTAGTCGCTCATGACTCTTGCTATAAAACCCTGTAGTTCTTTCATGTACAGAGAACAAGGGACATCTGGTTTTCCTGAGCTGGATAATGATCTGAAAAAGAAAAAAAAAAAAAAGAAAAGAACAAAGAAACGGGGACAGCTAAACTCATCTTTAAAACACAACCAAAAACTATTCGATTCTTTTTCATTTTTTTTCGTACCCTACGAAGTCATGGCATGAATTGTCAAGTCTCATTTCTGCTCAGAATAAAGAGCATGTAGCGCTCTCTGAAACTGTAGTCAAAAAATATCTCTTTATTAGGCATTCCTACCCTAACAAGATAAAGGAAATCACCCTGCTCCTACCCAACTTGCAGAGCCTCCACCAGTTTGGAGCTGAAACCTTAAATCCAACCCCTAAATTTAAATGTCCCAGTTGTTATTTTGAAAATCTAATAACAGATCAGAAAATACAGGCACATGTCTCAGGGTTACTAGGTTAGCCTATCCCAAAACTGTTTAGAATTCGTTTCCTAGATTCCTCCAAACCTGGGAACATAAAATAAATGTAATTATCACAGAAGCATTACAGAAGCTATAGAACACAGAAATCAATCACCTTTCTCTTTCTTTGAATCAAAGTCAGGCGAAACTGCTCTTCCAAATTCAGGAACCTGAGCATACAGGCTATCTACCCAAACTTAGGCTTTGGCTGGAACAATTTTTATCCACCCAGAAGAAGTATTTTGCTAGTGGTGTCAAAAGAAAGGTGGAGAGGGCAAAAATATTGGGTTTTTAAAAGAAAAAGTCAGAAGGAAAATTTAGGAAAGCTCTGAAAATATACTATCTCCAAGAAACTCCAAGACAGAAAACGGGACATCTAATGATGGTGGTATATGCAATGTCAGAACAGAGATACCACACAAAACAATGATCAAGGACAAAGTCTCAATTACAGATAGGAATCAAGATCTTTGCAAATAAAAAATACTAGAAATTTTAATTAAACTGCTATGGGAAAATAACATAATACATTGAACCCAAGCATTCAGCAAAATATATTTTTTAACCATTTCATATTCAATAATACTTTAGAAATATTTATGTATAAATGTGAATCAGTTTATGTGCTTTATTTTGAGAAAGAAGAACATTGACGATTCTAAAGACTGTCAACAAAAAATGTTTTGAAAGCAAAAGGATTATTTTAAGTACAAAAATGGTCTCCATTTGGCTTTATTTTTCTATTTAAGATGAATTTTACTCAACAGATATAAAAAAAGGGGCTGGGGGTGGGGAAGAAAACAGCTGCTATCTGATTCATTTGTTTCAAGAGATAGGTGTAATTCTGCTCTCCGTGTTCACTGACCATAAAGCATTGCCTTCCCCTCAACAAACACATGTTCTTGCTGCAAGGACATCGTGGCAATAACAATCTATTATGCATATGCAGAGTGTCTTACTCAAGCACTGGTAAATTTAAAAAAATATTTCTAGTTACCCAGAAAAATCTTCCTGGTGCATAGTGATGATAATAGCTTCAACTGAATCTCCTACAGAATTCAGTAAGGGTTGAACAGCACTACCCATTAGATCATAGACTGCCTAAAATAGAACAAGAAAAAGGCAGAAGTAAAGAAACAGAAATGAGAAGTATTTGCATTTTAACACCTCAAAAATACCTTGACAAACAGTTCATTTCAATAGTTTTTCTTATTCTGCACTAAAAACTGCTAAAGAGAAGGACAAAAGCTTAAGATAACATTTCTCTTTCATTTGTTTTACCTGTCAAGTACCGACATAAGGCTATTGACTACCCCCATGTAAAGCCATCCTTCAAAGAGATGCACAGCAGCGTGGCGTTCCTGGTTTGCAAACGTCCATGTTTTGGTGCACACACTTGGCTCAGCTGTTCGGTCCCCAGACACGAAAGCTGCCCTTCATTCCTCTGCTCACAACCCCTCCCAGATCAGTGCACAGCAGGATGGATGTGGACAGATGTCATCCACAGCGGGCTGCACGGCATCCACATCGCCCCCCCCCCGAAAACCACCAGGTAGCATAAAAATTGTCATTTTATGTGTGTGTTGGGGGGTGGGATGGGGGGAGGTACGGAGGTGATGAATCCACTTATTGCTCTGTGAATGCTGCAGATAAAGACATTTATTTTCATAGCCAGGTGATATCTGGGTTCTGACCACTATGAGAATAACTTTGAATACAAATGCCACTCAAGCAGTGATTTGGCACATGCAACACATATGTAGCTGCTGACAGAACAAAATATAAATTTCAAAATATCTGTATACCTTTAACTTACATATACTGACACAAAATAATACCTGGGAAAATAAGTGGTCATTTTAAGTTTAACAAACGAGCAAAGCTCAGCTCTATCCCTGCAGCATATGGACATTCCATTACCTTCAACGCAGTCGTGATTGTTTGTTCAGCAGCTGCTGGAAATGAGCTCTGGTTGGTCATGACCTACAAATTTAAAAATAAAGTAATTGTTAATAGTCAGCATTCAACAAATTATTAGATTCCGTAATATTTAATTTAATTTAAAAATATACTCTGTTATCCTTGGTAATGAGGGATTTACACAGGTGTAGATAACTATCAAACATGTTTTAGACAGACAGAATTTTCAATGCTCAGTCTTTTCCTCTCAAATTTTCTATGGGCTTTTCTTCTGCCTTGGCAAAGAAATGATTCAACTGAGTTCAACTGAAACTGCTGAAGGGTTAACAGAATTGGAGTAAAAATAAGTATTCTCCCACTTCTAAGTATAGAATTTTTGGACAACTACACAAGCAGCTCAATGGCAAATATGGGAAAGAACGGTTGTTCTTTCTCAGTATTATGACTATTATAGTACTACATGTTAAACAGCTGTTTATGTACAGCTACAATGATATTAGAATTGACAAAGAATGATCTGAAAGAATATTCTACCAATTTCCTTACACTTATGAATATGCTATATACAATGATGTTTTTAAGCCAGATAAGTACCGAACTCAAAGACTGAATCATATCAGATCTCCCTCCAACACTAAGGCACATGAGGTTCATTACTAAATACATCAGAGAAAGCAGACTTAAAAGTTGATCTACCATCTGTTTGCAAAATCCAGCAAATTTTATATGCTTTTTAGCATTTTTTTAACATTCTTTAAACATATCCTCAGTCAGGAGTACTCATGATCTTTTTACTAATCAGGCTGGAATTTAAACACAATTAACTAAAACTGCCACTATATCTCTTTGTTTTAATTTACAGAGACTGTAACCACTGCAATTATTCCTAACTGTGTTTAGTCCTGAAAACCTTTCCAGGCTAGACTTTGGTCACAGCAATAACACACAGACATGTTTGTGAGGTGTTGCTTTTCTTGATTTCACCCTTTCCCATATCAGTTTGGCCTCAGTCATGGGAAAGCAGCGAGTGTCTTCTGAGAAAGAGAAGTTGGGGCTGAGAAAGAGGCAGACCAGGGCTATCAGGGTGGTTAGTACAAAGAACTTAATTGATAAGAAAAAAACAGAAAAAGTTCAATTGTTTAGGCTTACAAAGCAAGGGCTGTGAGCCATGATAATTCTCTACACACACATCATTCACTCTTGTAATACTGACAATTTGTCACGGTGGTGCTTTCAAGGGCCATCTAAGTCTCAAAGAGCTGTACAATTCATAGCAAGGTACAGCTTTTAACACAAAATTGGGCTGCATTTGTCAGCGCTCCCATCAACTAACGGGAGAACCTGTGTTCCATAGAGCAAAGGAGTCACCATTATGGCAAGAAGTAAAATCCCAAAGGAAGCCTACCTTCAGAACCGACTGGTGCAGTTTGTATAGCGAATTAACCACAGCCACGTTCCTCCTCTGTCCCTCTGTGAGAGGTCCAATCACCTGGCTGGCATCTCCTTGAGTAGACAGCTGCAGTGATTGCAGAAATTGTTAAAACAGTACCAACTCTTTCATCAGCACATCAGTGCAAAACTATATTACCTAAGCTTAGATCATGGCAGAAAGCCATAGGTCATCAGTACCAAAGTTCTCCCATTCAACGCTTGTCTTGATTCATATGATTACCATCTCCAGACAACACAAACTGAAACAGGAGTAGGATCTGTGACAGACTGATGTCTCTGCTCCCAAACCACAGCACTCAGACCCCAGTCTCTTGGAGACACCTAATCCCAGCATAACCTCACTTTTGTAAGAATCAGGTGAGGTCACCTACCCAAGGATGCAACACAAACCAGCAGCAGCAGAACTGAAAAACATACTCTGTAAGCCTTTTTGTATACCCTCGGTTCTTACTTCTGACAACCACCCAAGCCTCTCCTTAAAAACGGTTTCTTTAAATAGTTTGCTTACAGCTTTGTACATATTAGTGGCTTCCAATGAACAGAAAAATTGAACTGCAACGACCAGAACTGCTAATCCAGTAACAAAAAAAGGTTCATTGCAAAAACCTTTCAGGAAAATAAAAATTTTCTTCATATTTAAACTCCTCAAAGCATGCTTTTTTTATCATTACCGTGGAAATCAAAGTTCCAGGGTGATACATAACTAGCAATTAACAACTGAACAGTCCCATAAGGATATCGCAGCACACGTTTAGAATTTAAAAGAAAATAAATTGTAATTGGGAAACAAATGGAAATTTTCTTGTGCACTGAAAGCTGGAGAAATACAAAGAACTGACAAAAAGCTACGTGAATTCTAGAAGTGTACCTAAATAGTATGGCAAGAATAGTTATTATTAGAAGGCTTTACTGAGATATAATTATCTGACTAGTTTTCTACATTTCAGGATACAAAATTATCCTCCAGGAAACCCCTGAACATGTCTAGCTCCAAAATACTCTCAGTAAAAATATATTCAACTCATTGAATAAGTCATTAATAGACTTCTATGAGGTGTGTCTTCAAACACAGTCGTAGGTTCTACAGAAAGTTCCTCAAGTAAAACCAGCTATCCAGTAACAACTGTTTAAGAACAATGGGAAAAAGCATAACACAAAAACATTTAAGTTATGGGAAACAGTGAATCTTTACTAGTTAAAGTCTATTCCTGTATTTCCCACAGCTTCCACTCAACAAAAGCACAGATACCATCCAAGTTACCTAGTACTTGCCAGCCCTTCTGATAACAAAGTTTTAGACAAGTTATTACAAGCACACAGGAACACAAATTTATTCACAGCACTAAGGTGACAATATCAGTTTATTCCCCTTTCTTCAAATTTAGGCATTATTTATAAAGAGGTTTCTGAGGCCTTTGCAAAGGGAAAAGATCTTTTTCAGTGTATCTTATATTTGACATCAAAATGCATCTTTAGACTAGCTGACAAACATATCACCAGCTCAGCATCTTCCTGCCTTGCTGATGTGAGCCATGTGAGCTACATACACTCCTGATTCCTCCCCGGTATTTCCATTTGACAGACCTGACTGGTTTGAAGCTTTCTGCTTTTCACACTTACAGCTTCACAGGTATATAGCAAAACAGCTGTGCAGAGAAACACCCTGACCACCGCCCGACCCCAAGGACCTTGTTTTTAACACCTTTTTTAAGCACTGCACAGAGTATTCAACTCTTAAACATTATGAAACCATTATACTGTGTCTCTTCTGCTGGCAGAAAAAAAGGCTTAACTGATAAGTAAAACCAGTAAGTACAAACATAACCATTCTGCAGGAACAAGCAACTCTTGCAGTCAGCAACAGAGTACAACATCTTCACAGATAAAGTCTAAAACTGCCTTAAAAGTAACCAATCTTTGTAAAATTGTTTAACATATTCCCTTAATCAATTTGAACTTTGACAGACAGATGCGTTGATCCCTTGTGTATCTTAAAATTAAATCACTGGTCTAAAACAACAAGGCTTGGAAAACTTGACTCTTGTAACAAGCAGTGGGAACCGGGCATCCCAGGGTGCCCTGGGACTGCTTCTCCTACAAGTGTGACATGGGAACATCTGGCGCCTACACAGGTAGGTGTGCCATACCACCTACAGAAGTCTCAGATGGTCATTCCCATCTCTTGCTGTCACCAGAATGATTTCTGTGACCTTGCCTTAAGGCAAGAAGGTTCTGCACTGAGCTCTGTCCAACAGGGTTCATGTACATACATTTCGCCACAGGCGTATTGCTGCGTTTCAGGTGGTTTATCACTATTCCGATTTTCCAATGACTCATACCGAATTTTTGACACCTCTAATATCCATTGTGCAATCATGCATCCAGGTAGGAAAATGTCATCATTGTCTCTCCTCAGTTCTGACAAACTATGCTTATGGCCCATTCACTTTAGACACAAATCATCCCTCAAATTATTTTCCATCATACCTGTTTTTATCAATGATTCATGATCATCACTCATTTATATAGCAAGTACTTTTGAAGTTCTGGACACAGCTTACGCCTTTAAGCGCAGTGGTAATGTAACCCTGCTATCTGCCCACTGGGGACTGCAATGTGTAAATAGGTTAAGTCAAGTAAGTGTGAAGCCAACCCATATCGACTGGCTGAGAGACAGAGTCCAAGGGCTTTCTTTTTGATGAGGGCATTAGAGACAAAACCTGATGCTTTTTTAATCAGTTAGATTTATCCAGAAATGCAGAAGGCCATGAGAGTGATTTTATGCTAAGCAGAAACAGGGTGGACAGAAGGGGTGACTTCATCCCAAATCACAACCTGTTTTGGGAAAGAAACATCTAAAAAACAAAGCTTAGCTCAAGGACCAGATACCATCTCCAGGGAATTGTCAGTCACCCTGGGAGTTAGTCTGCTAGCTGAAAAGAAAACAGAGGAAAAGAAACCATCCTGAAGCCAGACCTGAATGGGCAGTAACAAGGAGGACTGCAACTGTTCCACTCTTCCGTATCTGTCTTTAAGTATAGCAACTGATTTCTTACACTCTCACTTGGGTTGGGCAAACTGTTTCCACTTTTACCTCAAAGCCTATCTACCATTCACAGGAATTTCAGGGAACCAGCAAAACACAGTCACCTCATTCCCCAGCACGTGGCACTTCTGCAGTGGTGACACATCCTTTTGCTAACACAGGCCACCAACACATGGCCAACATGAAATGTTAGTGAGGAAGAGAAGTCTCCCATCAGCAATTATTAGCTGGGACTTCTGTCTGTGTCCTGTGGTACCTTCAAGAATGTGAACACAAGCTCCTGTCCCGTGCAGGATCTCAAGAAAACTCATAGGGCAGCTATCAAACTAAAATGAGAAAGAAACATGGGGGTACTCCCTTTCTGACATATATACAAGGACATTCTCTAAGGTCAGAGGTTGGAACTTGCAGGTTCAATTCAGTAGCTGACTAGATGGAGGAAGCTGGCCAGAAGACTTTTTTTTTTTTGGTTTTTTTTTTGTTTGTTTGTTTTAAATCTAATTCAATAGAATCTGAGGGTTAATTAGCAGATCCAGTTGAACCCTACTGAACTAAAAATGACACCTGCAGAAGCTGATACACAAAATATATGTCACAATGAGGAATAAGCTGATTGAAGGCCATCTGACTTACTTCTCACTGTTAGCCATGACCAGCACTCACCAAATTCAGAAGTACACTTGGAAGACAATTTATTTTACTTTGTATCCCTCAGGACAGAAATGTGGCTACACTGCTTCACCTGCAGAGATTGCAAGTGCTTTGTGTCAGGTCAGTAAATTGCACAATGCAGAAATTTTCAGGAATGATTCCTGACTGCATGCAGGAAACCACCAAGTAGAGAAATAAGCACTTCTGTTGAGTAATTCATCTAGCCTGTATTTGAGACCCTGCTTTAGGGGAAGGGTATGCACCCTGTACGCACCCATTTCCCTCTCCTAACTACAAACACAATCTAAAGCATTATGTACAAGTAGCATATTCATGTTGGATAATTTTCACCTTATAAATGTATTTGCACCCCTTCGCATTGACTCCCCTTTGAAATCTGTCTTGGAAACAACTCCATCAAGTGTTCTGGATTTTACACTTGTCTATGCTTAATACCTAAGAACAGACATGTAATTTGACAGCATGGATTTGATCTCACATGCTGAGACGTGTGCTGTGATAAGACTGCTTTGGATTTAAATTCCAGTTTTCACCATGAAGTGATGAATGTAGAATTTAGATTAAGATGTGAATCAAATCATCAGTTTTCCCTTGGATTATAAAAAAATGCTAACTGACTTTATCTTTTTCTTGTAGAAAAGCTCAGGCTGTTGATACAGCTTTTTCTGCAATTTGTTTAGTGTTTCAAAGTGACTACCTCCCCAGCTTTCAACAGGTGGCAGCTCAGAAGAGACACTGATTTGCAAGCTGGTTTGATACCATTCCCTTCACAGACCGAACATTCTGTGAAAAAGCTCAGTTTCACACTAAATAACTAAGATTTTGCGTACATCGTTACTGATGGTTTTGGAAAACTCCATTTATTTGATTTCTGTACTCTAAAACAGCCTCAGCAAACCCACTCTAAAGAGCAGGAAACAGCATCATAATTTAGAAGGAGTACAAAAAAGATCTCAAAGCAAAATCGGATGAAAGTAGTGTCTCTCAACAAAGCACTTAATCTAACTCTAGGATCACAAGACTAATGTGTTTTGAGAGCACAAATTGAACTCCAATTGTCAAGATGACATTTTCAAGAATAAATACATTTCTAATAGAGGCAGTTGATGTGGCCATACCTCTGGCAGAAAGCAATCAATCCATCTGGTACTTGGCCTCCTGCCTGATCATAACAACTTATTATAAAGCACAGAATCCATTTACAGAGTTTGAGTCAATAGGGCTCGGCCCTGGGATTTCTCCCATGAGCTACAAATAATTGGGATGATTGACTCTCAGGTTTAATGTTTTCCATACGGCAGAAGGCGCATTTCACAATCTCTTTCCTCCTAAGAAACACAGAATCAGTTTGCTAATTTTGGTACAAAATATGACACCATTTAAGAAAAAAATTACACAGCAACTCTACTAGCTATGCCACTTCATACAGTAGCTATCAGAGGATAAGGTGAAGAAAGAAGAGGCGTCATTTAAAGGTTCAAAGTGTAGGATTTGAATTAAAGTTTTGGGGCAAACAAGGTCTTTGACAGATGACTATAAATTAAGTGAATGTTCTGCTACTAAAAAAATCAAATAAAATTAATGAATAAATCATAAATAAGAATTTATGCTCTTAGAATAGCTATTTTTTTCAAAGAAGATGAAACATTTCAAGATATGAGAGAAGAAATAAGCTGTCAGTTCAGGAAGTAACTTAAAATATGCATTAAAAAAATTATATGCTGCACCTTCAGGACATTCTTCTGGCTTCCAGAATATTTTATTAATTTATTTTTCTTTTAGCTTCCTCAGAAAAATTAAAATTTAGTATTCTAGGAATATAGAAAAGGACATCTATGGTTCAGGCATTCAGAATCTTATAGAAATTACAAACATTATCTTGGGAAGAAAAATTTGAAGGCATTGTTAAGTCCTTGACCAAGAATGAACCATCATGCTCATACTATTCATGCTAGAATAACAGCAATCATCAAACCGTTCCCTCAGGGGTATTTCTGGTTTGCCTTTTTTTTTTTTTCTTCCTTAGTATTTTCAAAAGCGGAAGAAATAGAAGGAAAACAGCAAATGGTCTTTCTGTAACAGAAAATACAGGATTTATCTCTAAGACTTTGAATCATCTGAGAAGAAAACCACTGTGTAAATAATCAAAAGTGAGTAATGGTTCATGGCTCTTAAGTAATGAGATGATTTAAAACAACTCTACTATCAGAAAGTAACTAAACCCAGTTCCATTAAGAAATCTTACAGAATCCTAAATCTGAAACACTAGGAATAATTTCTCAACTTTTAAAAATTATGCCCCTTGTATTTGACATTTTTGGGCTCAGGTTTATCCCGCTAGCCCAAGTCTGAGAAGGATTTCAAGGACAATGTGCGTTTATCCTGATACCTCAGAATGTAACAGTTTATTGAACTTTTCATGCTTGCCAAATTAATGACTGAATATGATTAACCATATTTTATATGTCATCTCAACAGTTGTTGGTCCCAACCAACTACTGAGAATGCACGTCCAGAGGTGAAGAGCAGACATCCATCCCCAAGACACCTGAGATGGGTCAAACATGATAGGGTGATATTCACTGCAACATAAAACATATAATCAACTTAGTTATTTGCCATTTGTCTTTTTTGGTATCAAGTCCAGGCGTTAATTCAGATTACAACACTTCTATCCTGCAGAAGGCTGTAAATGAGCTTTATATTGTCTAACTCTCATTAGAATTGTTCCAAAATTGCAAAATTCCAAAATCTTCACCATATCAAACATACATTTAGTCAAATCAATTTTTAATTACAGAATTTAATTTGGTATTAAATAACTTGGAGCATATTATAATGATCGCGTAATCTTGCTGTTACCTGGGGTTTCGGGTTTTTTTTTTCTCTTTTTCTACCCACAAAATTACATACCAGATATAGATGCATTTTAACCACTTTCCTAGCAAGATAAAATTAAGTCCATAGTGCCCTCAAAACGATCCTTTTATGCTTGTATGATTTTTTCTGGAGTTTAGCCAGTATCTCTTTAAAAAAAAAAAAATCACACATTTGTTATGTGAATCACGATCTAACCAGCAAGACAACACAAGAATGAAGAAAATGTTTCATGAAGTTATTTTTTAATGCAACTTCCTCCTCTAGATTTTTAATTCATTTTTTTAAAGTTTAAATGCTTTAAGTAACTTATCAGCTGGACATTTCTAGCATGAGTACCTTGCTAATGACTGTCTTAACAAAACACTTCTGATCTTTCCATCAAGAAAAAAAGATAATTACAAAACCTTAGCTGACTTCTGATTATTTTTAAGTTAGACCTACAGACATCTTTAGCTTTTATTACTGTACAGTGAAATAGTAATTATTCTGAAATTATTTTAGCATATAATAGCCTCCCCCATATTCTATTTAAATACCTATTAATGAATTCTTTTAATGTGCCAAATATTGAATTCATATTTTTGGGTTCTCTCATTTAAATAGCATAGATACAAGTTTTTCAATGACAGTAACACCATGTCTCCAAGGTACTGGTGTAATGCAGTTAATTCATGTATCTCAAAAAGAAACAGGGAAAACATAATCATTCGCATTACTTACACCACTGTAACTGACCCGTTATTTACAGAAAACCTTTCCCAAAGTGTCATTTCACTAGTGTTCTTGACAATTTCTGAGCTTATTACATCTCATACTTCCATCCAAAGTTCACAATATTCGACATTTAGACAGGACGACAAGATTCTTTTCCCTTGAACTGTCAGACAAATCTCATTGTTGGAATATGTCCTGAATAGTGATTCACCCACAAATGAAAGCTCCCAATTCAGTATAACACCATGTAATACAAGACATGGATTAATTCTTGTAAGACCACATAATAAAAAAGGCAATCAGAAATTCACTTCATGTGATTTACAATGAGAATTCATCATGCTTTTCAATTCAAAACCACAGGCCTCATAAATTTGATGGAGTTTAAATCTGGTGCCAAAATTCCAGTGCATGAGCAGTATTTTCCCTTCATTGGAAGAATCTGATTCCAGGAAAACGTTTCTCTCCCTCTCCACCCTGTTCTCTCCTACTTTACTGAATTATTCAGCTAGTTAAATTTAGCTATGTCAGATAAGAGGATGGGTGGACAAAAACAACAATGCAGGTACCCCAAACAACATAGTTAATTTGGTAAACAACCTAACAGAGATGCAGTTCATGTCAGTTTTCTTGCTAATATAGCATATTTCATTTGGTGAACTTGTATAAATTAAATGAGCAAAACAATGGTTTTCGTTGGTGTAATGTAACGTTTCTCCCGAGTAATACATATGACTAAAGCCAACCCAACACACACTTTCCTCCATAAAAGAGGTCTTACTTTTTTTTCATTTCCCTAAGAAGAAACCAGAATTATAGCCCTCCTCGATAAACACATTTTTTTCTTGCAACATATTACAGATATTTTTCATTGCAATTATACAGACAGGGGAAAAATCAATGGACAACTTCTTTAGTCCAGTCCAGGCCCTCTCTGCCTTTTCTTAGTCAACCACTAAGTATAGACTGAAAGGTTCAGCAAAAAATCCCTATGTCCATGAATACTCAAGTGTTTTGTCTTTGTGTGGTGGGTTTTGGTAGTGGTGGTGGGGCTGCAGTGGTGGCTTCTGTGAGAAGCTGCTAAAAGCTTCTCCTAGGTTTGACAGACACAATGCTGGCCGGCTCAAGGATGGACCCATCGCTGATCACGGCTGAACTCATCAGCCACAGTGGTAGCGTCCCTGTTATAAACCTTTTAAGAAGGAAAAAAAAACCCTCAAGTGGCAGCTTGGAAAAGGGAGTGAGAAGATGTGAGAAACTGCAGACACCAAGGACACTGAAGACACGGGAGGAGGAGGTGCTCCAGGTGCTGGAGGAGAGATTCCCCTGCAGCCTGCAGAGAAGACCATGGTGAAGCAGGCTTTCCCCTTACAGCCCATTGAGGATGATAGGGAGTACAGATTCTACCTGCAGCCTGTGGAAGACCCCACACTAGAGCAGGTGGAGACATCTGAAGGAAACTGACACCATGGGAAGCCCATGCTGAATCAGGCTCCTGGCAGGACCTGCAGCCTGTGGAGAGAGGAGCCCATGCCAGAGCAGGTTTGCTGTCAGGACTTGTGAAGCCAAGAGTGACCCAGGCTGGATCAGTCTGGTCCTGAAGGTCTGCACCCACACTGGGGCAGTTTGTGAAGAACTTCAGCCCGTGGGAGGGACTCGCACTGGAGAAGTTCATGGAGGATTGCCGGAGCCCACGGTTACGGCGCGGACCGGGGTGAAAGTACACATCAACGTGGTGCAGATTCAAATCCCTCTATTTCTCCTCTCACACCTCTTTATATACCCTTTGGTCCCAGTGTCCGGGAACATCCGGCAAGGGTGAACTTATCATTGGTTATAGTTTTCCGATTATGCAACAAATACTCAGTCCTGATTGGTTAACGCCTAAAGCCCGTGAATCTCAATCTTCTCGGTCACTCCCCTTGTAGTCTCTTTGTTCCTAGGCAGTCTTTCAGGGCCCTGACAGAGGATTGTCTCTTGAGAGGGAGTCCAAAGTGGAGCGTGGTCAGGGTGTGAGGAGTCCTACCCTTGATTAGGAAGGAGTGGCAGAGACAATGTGTGATGAACTGACCACAACCCCCATTTCCTATAGCTCTGTGCCATTGAGGAGAGGCGGGAGAGAAACTGGGAGTGAAGCTGAGTCCAGGCAGAAGAGAGAGGGGGGGGGAGGGATTTTAAGATTTGAATTTATTTCTCATTATCCTACTCTGTTTTGATTGGGTAATAAATTACATCCATTCTATTCCATATTGAATCTATTTTGCTGGTGACATTAATTGCAGAGTGATCTCTCCCTGTCCTTAACCTCAGCCCACAAGCCCTTCCTTAAATTTTCTCACAGGTCCAGGTGAAAGAGTGATAGAGAGGCTTCGGTGGGCATATGGCCTCCTGCCAGGGTTAAACCACCACTTCAGGGAAAACAACAAACAGACCATTCACATACAGCTAATAAATCATTGCAATATTTTAAATCCCACTTTTCTTTGCATTTCTGCTATTAACAATTTCACTGATTGAGCCAAGATCTTCCAATATACTCTCTGGATCTGTTATAATACCTTTTAGAGTTAAGAAAAAAATATGGCATTTGTACTGCTAAAAAAAACACTGAAAACATCTTATTTAAATATTTATTCCCCTGATCAAGCATGACAGACATCTCTTCTTCTACAAATGACATTACAAGTAGTCCTGTAAAGATACTGTCTCTTTCTCAGCACTGCATTTAAGGCTGAATTAATTGTTTTTTTCTATTCTACCTGGCCTTTTAGCATTTTCTTTCCTCATTCCCTTTATTGCAACAAAGTCCACAAACCAAGAAATATTAATAAATTGGAGATTGTTTTTAAACAGTAAAAATGTAAACCAGTATCTGAGCACATTTTATTGTAATCTCAGGAAGAGATCTTGGAAGATCTGTGATGCCATCACATGACAGAAGTCAGCTTCCAAAACTACATCACCAAAGACAACGCATTATGACCAATAGTTATGATGCCGTGATGGATGTGAAGAAAGACAAGATCTATTTTAAACGTCAGTAATTACAACTAGTTTTTAAACACTCACAAAGGAAAGGATCAGCTTTTTTTTTTTTCAGAAAGTTTCTAGAGTAGTTTGAGAAGTATCTGTTTTCTCGGTCTGCCTCTTTAAACTCAAAACCCCTCCCAAATAATCTGTCACCTATTCTAAATAGCTAGCTAGTGGACCACAGATATTTAATAGGGAGATATTAATGATGAATAAGTAACTAAAAACTGGAAAATTGAAAAGATCATTATGGGCAACTGCAAAAGATTAAGCCACCCAAGCTGCATTAAAAACACAGCAGTAACTGAGGATGTAAGTAAAGTAGAATTTGGAATCTAGCACCTGCAAATCACAAGTTCAAATACAAACTGTATTGAAAGATGATGAGAGATAAATTGTTTGTCTCATTTTCAGACCTAATAGAGAGTCGGCACTTATTAAAATCTTTGTAATGTGTACCAGTGACTGACGATATCTAAAGCCTCAAGAAGCAGATAGGTTGATTGAAAAGGTCTGAGAGAAGATAATTAATATTTTAAAAATATTCTTATAGAGACAGAGCACGATGGCATAATAATGCACTGAGCCATACAAGTTTTGTGGGCAATACTAAAAATAATTTAAGAACAACTGCAGCAGAGCTGACATTCCATTATATATATTTTGATGCTAATCTTACGTAATGCATTTGGTGCTGATCAGCATTACAAAGATCAGTGCTCTAAAAATATCTGAACATGACAGATAGATAGATGCTCCTCAGCCTATATCTCCATCCATTACATTCACTGAAAATAGAATATTAAATTACAGAAGTAGTTGGTTGCGCTGGCATCCAAAGAGGTGTCATCTGAGCTGGTTCAAAGAAATACCTGGCTACCTGAAGAAAATATTAGACTCCTGAGAAGAGTTTTCTTGCACACATCCAGCAGTACTTGGAGTTGCCAGCTACAGACAACTGTGCTCTTTTCAAGGAGTAAAACTCTGTGAGAAACACCAAATGCTGTTTGAAAATAAGTCAAGTATGGCCGACAAGCATTGCAGATAGAAAAACATGTTTAGGAAAGCGTATCTTTTGAAGCTCTGGAAATCTAAGAAGATTTTAAAACCAAAAGCAATGTTGTTATAGAAGAAATCAGCATCCCCTACCTTCTGCGTCTGAGATCTATTTACATCAGAAGTAAGAATGTATGAATTCCAGATGCAAGAAAAAAACCCAAAACAATCTGTCAGCATTTTAAGCTTCGTCTTGAACAGATTTTGCATTTCGCTCTCGTTTGGTCTCATTCACATATTGGCTACACCCATAGCAGTAAATCAAAGAGTTCCAGGAAAGGCTCATGGATCTGGCATGTGACTGTCTGTACCGCCAATGTCAGGACAGTTGTTAGCAAGTTTTTGGCCTGGGCCAAGAACTACTCTCCCAAATAATCTCCAGCCAGGGCTCAGGATAGCACAGAGACTACCCCTGGCAGGGTGCTGGCAGGCAGTGGTGTGCTTTGGGGAAGAGGAGCTCCTACCGGCTGTGAGGGAGGCTGTCCTGTGCCAGGCAGCCACAGCACCCAGGAATGTTCCCAGGCACCTTTTGCTGACTGCTACAGACATTACTGTTGTGTCCCACATTGGAGACTGAGAGGGTACATAGCCAGGATTGCAAATGAAATCCTAACTGCTACTCATAAACCTTCACTGTGGAGCAATGTAGTGCACAGCCTTTCTGCAGCAAAACCAGACACATTTTGCTGATATGAGGCCAACACTAATCAGAATGAGCCTTGATAACAGAAATTTGCCTTCAAACAGTTGAAACCAAGCTCATTTACTTACTGAGATTTACTGTTCTGTGAACAGTCAAATGTTTTTCTTTCCACGGCCATACTCTGATTCAAAAGCAAGTCCAGACCATTTGGGGGGAAGCAGGGAGTGGTCGGATACACCAGTGTGTGAGACTGATGGAAGGGTTGCAGCAACAGTGAATGGTTATATTTTTCTACTTTCTTTGGTATTTACTTTCTTAAACAATAATGCACTAAAACCATCTGTCATCAGGTTCGTGTTACTCATGACAGACAATAATACTTTATAATAATTCAGTTCCAGTTAACTGATAAGTAGATCTCAGTAAACCATCAGAATAAATAAAGTTTAGAAATAATCTATGTTAGTTTTAGCCATAAAGTCATAATAAGTGTCTTGGTTGGAAGATCATCAATTTAGATCATCAATTCCAACCATCACCCTTACCTGCCATCTACTACTAAACCATGTCCCTCAGAACCACATCTAACCATCTTTAAATAACTCCAGGGATGGAGACTCCACCACCTCCCTGGGCAGCCCATTCTAATGCCTGACAAACCTCTCTGTGAAGTTTTTCCTAATATTCAATCTAAACCTCCCCCTGGCATAACTTGACACCATTTCCTCTTGCTCTATTACCTGTCACTAAGGAAAAAATGAATGTTTATGTCAGAGTAATTTTACATTTAAATGTTCATCCAATTAAATATTCAAAGCTGTAAAACAACATCTGATATCCAGTATGACGACTGCACTGAAAAATATCAGGCTAAATCAAAACTTCCTGGTTACTTCTCAAGAACCTTTTTGTGCATGGTTGAGTGCCTGCATATCACTCCTCATATTATTGCTCTAGCACTCTGTGACTGCTGCGCATTTTAAAACCATGTATGATATTACCTAACTCTAATATTTATTTAAATAAATGTAAATAGATCTCAATATACTAATGAGATCCAGAATAGTGAGAAAGAGGCTGCCTACACTCTATCACTCCTATCAGCTGATGTGGACTTTTCCTTTGAAACAACCCAGAATCTAAAAACCTTGTTCACCAAAGAAGATTCATACACATTCCTTTGTGTTCCAAGTATACAGTGATCCATTGCTTTTGCAACCAGAATGTCAAGGTCTCTCTCATTTTGCTTTGTTTCCAGTATCAGAGGTCTTTAAATATATGTGAAACAATGTCCTGCCCTTGGAGATTATGGGGTATCTATCTGAACCTTGGTGTGGGGACTCTCATTTTTGAGATGTCTTCTCTTTATTTCAAAATTTACTTCTCTCATTGGGTCTTTAGAATTTAAACTTTGAAATATATAAAATACACCAACTGTCACATTATGTTTTCTTAAGAAGTCTGAGGAAAAATTCTTCAAACTGACAGGAAGAACTGTGCTCTCTCTCCTGTACAGAACTTGAAAGTTTTCAAGTGGTTTGTACCAGGCAAAACCTGATCATCAGGAAATCCCATGACCATTGTCCTGGGTAAAAACCTTATGAGAAGCCAAGCCTCTACCATGAGCTGTGAGCAAAGGACAGACCAGGAGCTCTCCCAAAGCACTGCCCACAGCCAGTATTTTGGACCCCAGCCTCATTCATAAACTTCTGTAAGATGTATGACACAAGTCCAACCACATTTCGTTAAGGGAATAAAAAAACAATTCAAATTCTCTATTTCCTTCTTCCCTCATTACACTCACTCCCTTCTCCATCTTCTGAGTGTTTCCTCTTTATGATTGCTTACAAGTCTGACAGCGGGAAAGATCTCCATTATATCATCTGCCTTCAGCCTCTTGTCTGTTGGAAAGATCCCTTTTTATAGAAAAAATTACTACTTCATAAAATACAATATTCCATATTTACGAACCTTCTCCAATTATAGAGAATCACAGCTCCCACTGATTTTAGCCTTGTCTACCCTAACCTTAGGATAAATCTGTCGAGTAGAACATGGCCATGCAGATTCTTGCTTTGCTTGTTATTCAAGCAGTCATGAACTTGCTCTGCTCTCTGTGCTCCAGGTCGAATGAAAATGTGCTCAGCAAGGTGCCAAGCCTGAGCCAGTCACTCTGATTTGGAGCGGAACTAAAATATGCCCCATATCTGTGAGCACAGTGAAGTCAGTTTCTGTTTGCCTAAACCATGTAAGCATAAAATTACATATCCACATATAGAAATGTTTTTTAAGATAGTTTGATCCATCAGAATTTGCCAGCATTATCACCCCTACCTGCTCTGAAAAGCAAGCGGGCAACCTGATTTTTACAACTCCGCCTCTACAAACTCCTCTTTGCTTGTTTATCAGCCAAAAGACAGCAGGCCACTTTGTCTCTGACAGTGATGCCTTACGGTGGGAGGAGGTAACAACACACAGCCTCCACAAGACAAGACAGGAGAGAGTGCTGTGGGACTCTGATTGCAATCAATACAGTCTGACGTGATGACTGTGACTCTAGGGAGGAAACTAGTGAGAAGTCTCCAGGTTCAAAAAGTAGGAGAATCGCATCTTCTCTAAACAACTGCATTTCCATGTTCACAGCACAACACATTTCATCTATGTGCACTTGGTGGGTGTGTTAGTGTATTTCAATCCACCCACATGCCAAGCTGAACAGAATTAGCAGAAAAGTATGAGAACATACAGTACTTACATTTCTACTCACAATATATGGGGTAACCAAAATCATCCCTCTAAAAGCAGAAAAAATGCCAAAAAACCCTCCAACAATAAATATTGTTTGAAATCATCCTGAGCTGGGAAGAGACTAGACTACATGATCAGAGCTCTTTCATGTTTAATCTCCATAAGTAAAGTAGACCTTGCAATTTCTTTTTCTGCTTTTTGGTAAAAGTAAACATTCTGTAAACTTCCAGTGTCTTTTATCCTTGATGTTTCATGACTTCTCTCCACAAGACATCCAGTGCTATGTATCAGTAAGGGAAATAGTAATATCAACAGGCACACCAAAACATAATAATCGCAAAGTTGCAAGAAAGAGATTTTTAATTATTAAGGAATCACAACATTTCAAGTACATTTAGAGTTCAGCTCAGTAAATGAGCTGAACAGGTGACTATCCTTTTTGGTTTTATATGCATAAATGATAAATTTGATTTAAAGTAGCATATGAACAAATATAAAAACTAATTTTCAATACTTCTGCAATCAGTCATCTTAAAAAAAAAAAAAAAAGAACAGTCAAAATCTGTTCACTTCTTATTAAGGGAGATTACTGCAGAGTATTACCCCAGAGCACTGGTCTTCAAAGTGGGGTGCGTGCACCATGGGGGTTATACAAGACAATCCCTTGGGATACAGGAAGAAAATATTGGAACATCGATCACGATGGGTAACTTAAGGTGTTAGCAAATGGGAATAGATGACCACTCTGGAAAAGTCTTTAATCGATGAGAAAAATTAGTGTTTTTAATCTGGGCTTTCTCACTTACATGAAAGGTTAGTGAGCAAGACCTGGCTCAGTAAGCAACCATTATGTTAAAAAGTAAGCAATAGATTACAATGTGCAAATTCAGAAGAGGAAAATTTTGCTTTTATCCAAAGAATGATGATCAAATTTATTAATCTCTCTTCCAGTCTGGAATGAGAAGGATGTAAAAATGGTGACTAAATGGAAATCTCACACTGTCTGTAATCATTATAAAGACAGTTGTGCTGCTTGATTTACGTAAAACGTGAATAAGAAGTGACAAAGAAATAATGGCATAGAGAAAATATACCAAGCACCCTTCCTCAGCATCCCCTAACAAAACACAGGATGGGTGGTGAAGTTGAAAGGTAATATTCTTAAATTAACAGAATTTTTTTTAATTTAGTGCAATGTATAATTATCTCTTCAAACTCTGTACAGTAAGAACATCTGCAAATACACTGATCAGGACAATAATTCTGAACTCTTCATGGCATGCACCAACCACATCAAGCATCAGCAAGGGGCTAGCTAAAGATTCAGCCAAGGGCAGAATGTATCTATCTAATACTCACAGAGGATTATTTATATCTTATCTGAAACCTTCTTTACTGGTTAACACAAGACTAGGTCTCCGGCACAGCAACAGCTAGTTCTCGGTGTGGGGAAAGCTGAAAACCAAAAGCCAGCAGCGTACCAAGTCACAAGTAACACAAACATTTCAGATTCACAGAAAGAGCGCAGTTTTCTCACTTATTTTAGCTTTAGTGCTGTATGCACAGATTGTTAGATGCTGCTTTTACTCAAAGGTAAAATCTTCGAGTCTTGAATAGCATTTTTCTTGTTATTTGACCTACCTAAATCTAACAGGAGAAACAGTGATGAAATCTTTAGTGAACTGCAAACTTTTTTGTGAAACTGAATGAATAAAAACCCCAACACAAAAATGTCACAACATTTTGAGGACTGTGCATTTCAGTTTTCCATCATTCAAATCCATGTGCTACATCACAACATTAAGAAAAAAATTTCTAACGACTGTTAAAAGTCCCCCAATCTTCCTTCAGTGAGAACTCTGGGATTCTTTTGTTTACTTTTAATTTGGAAGAGAAGACGATTGTGAATTCCTCCAGGAAATTAAATTTCTATCTTTAGCACTGCTCTACAATATCTATCAGAAATGAAGCATCTGAGAGGAAATGTTACATGGTCACCCTTCTCAGCTCTAGAAAGCTACTGTTGGAGGCTGGATTAGAAGACTGAATGAAGATTTTGCATTCTTGGCTACACCACTAATACCTAACAAATCAGTGCTGTCTGACATAGCTCCTGTTCTACACATGGTACGCATATCAGGATCAATCTGTCTGCCCAAAAATAGGGACAAAAAAGTTAATATGTATTATACTATACCCATGGGATGGCAAGTATGGCACAGGACAAGCGAACTTGATGATCCTTATGGGTCCCTTCCAACTCAGTATATATTCTATGATTCTAACTTTCAATACAATTCACCCAACAGACATGACAAACAATCTATGTGTTACTGAATTTCAATTTTTTTAAAGCTATTCAGAGGCAGCAGGTATCTAAAAGGTAAGCATATTCCATACTAACTTAATTGCTGCAATATCTTGTAGTCGATTATTAAAAAAAATGTTCGCAGGTCTCTCTCTTTAAATAAATATATAGTGAATCAATGTCAATAGAGTATGAGTTTGCTTTCAGAATTAATGTTTAGGAGAAAAACTTGTTTACAAATACAAGCAGTGAGTCATTTATCGTGGGTCTCCATACTGCAAAAGTTAGTTTTCATCTCTTCATTAAAAAAGCATTAAAATTTCGGCAACAAACTTTATGAAAAAATTGCTGATATTAAAAATATTTTTTCTGATGACATTCACTGTACTATCCATTGGCTTTTTGGGGATCCTTAGCCAGAGGGCAGGGCTTAAGGGATCCTCCCTCTGTTCAGTCTAACATGAGATAATAGTGCATGGCAAATGACTGGAACCATTTGAAAAATTAATATAAATCAAGGGTCAGCTAAATATATAGCAAATAATAAACATCTTTATTTTTTAATAAATAAAGTTCAGTTTGAACTTATAGACACAAATTTTACTGCTGGCAATAGACTGTTTATCCGAAGGTGGATTTAACTGAAATTTAAGGAATTTAATTGAAAATGTTTCCATAGCCAATGGAAAGCCAATTTGAAAGTTTTGTCTACTTACACTGCTTTACTGTTACACTGTAAATCTACAAACACAGGAATGCTGTCAATAGAAAAACATATGTTTTTAGAAATTTGAAATTACTTACGAGCTGCTCAGACTTTACACCATAGAGCTGAATGGTCTTTGCCACATTTTTTGCCACAGCTAAACTCAGGTCAGGATCAACAGCAGCCACATTTAGCTCACTGGAAGCAAAGATTACTGTATTTAATTGATAAAGAATTACCTGTGAATACACAGTTACATGGCATGTTAATTTAAAGAGAGTAATGCATACAACCAAGTCTTTATAAGCACCGTAATTCAGTTTACAATTTAACAAGTCATTTGGGAATTTTATGTGCAATGTTCCTATTGTAGTAAAAATGAGCAAAGTTTAGGAGTGACACTTCAGTATGAAATCACTCTTAGTAAGCCATTCAAAAATATTGACTACAATTAACTACATTCAAGCTTTGGCAGCAGCCTTCAAACATTACAGGTGAATACACAGTCATTCAACTCTGGAATTACAGGAGCTCTGCAGAAATACCCAGGGGACCCCTTAGCTTGACACAACTAATAAGCTGTGTTTTAGGCAATCTTTTATAGTAACACAGGCCCCCAAGGAATGACAGGGAACAAACGGCAGAAGGAAGAGACTTCTAAATCACTTCCAGTCATTCTTGTTCACAGAACCCCACAGATCTCCCATTGGTTGGAGCTATGTTCAGAAATGCTCTACTGAAAACAGACAAGCACAAAGCCCATCACGCTGCTAGGGATGAGATTAACCTCTCCAAATAACTGGAGAAGCACTTCTGACATAGGAATAACCTTCTCTGACAACTTTGCAGGGCCCTAAGCATCATTACTTAGTGGTCATTCTGGAAAATTCAGTTGACATTTCATCATTTTCATGTCTTTTCCCTTCTCTGCAAGGAGCAAAATAACAACAACAGCCACACCAACAAGCATGTTTTGAGTATCTCCCACTCCCTGCCACAAGTCCAGTGTCAGCATTCAGTATGCCACACTGGGGAGAGTAATGGATGATTGATGAGGATTGTAAACATGCCCAAGTGACTTATAGCTGGGGTGTAGAAAAACATTTGTATCTTACTAACGGTTATTTAATCTTGTGGTTTGGGCAAGCAGAACACCAGTGTTTAGATAACGCAGGCCTGTGGTAGACTTAGAGACACGCTACTGAACATGCTTCAGATCCCTTCCCTGCTGTGGGAAAGATCAAAGCACAGTAGCAAATGATGCCTACGTGAATACTTGAAATTCAAGCAGATTCAGTGATCCTCTAGCACAGACCGAGCTCCCCAGTGCCCACATCCCCACTTGTGTGCCTCTGCCCTGGTGCTGCTTCAGGGATTCCCCCAGTTGGTGAGGTAACAAAAATAAATTTACCCATTGCATTTAATCTGGGGATTTGTGGCTATTCCTGTGCCATTTGTTCCAGCTCACCCAGACACACACCCAGACACACACCCACACATACACCCAGTGAATACCACCCATCATTTTCAGACTGTATTAAACAGAATAGCCCTTATCAAACTTATGAGGAAAAACACACCACTGGTAATTTAAGCAACTCATTCTACAAATTCTATGTGGAATAGTCACCTTTATCTATTATCTTGCTGTTTCACTCTAACAGAATATTTACATCAGGTATTATCATTTGCAGCCAGGCAACTATCATCTTCCC
Organism: Heliornis fulica; assembly: GCA_013399135.1. Lineage (NCBI taxonomy): Eukaryota > Metazoa > Chordata > Aves > Gruiformes > Heliornithidae > Heliornis > Heliornis fulica. Next base: position 49,724 of record VXBZ01001594.1, read on the forward strand.
TTAGATGCAGTCAGAATAATTAAGATATCAGACCTCTACAATATATGTGAGGTTTCTCTTCCTGATGTTTTATAAGCTTAAACAGTAAAACTCAAAAGAAAATTTTCAGTTATTCTAGAAAAAAATATATGGAAAATAAATACTAAACAGCAATTTTAATAATAAATTATAAATAGTAATAATAAAGAGGCTGTTATCCTGCTGTATTAAGCATCAGTGTGACCTCAGCTCAATGCTGTGTGCAGTTCTGGACCCATCATTTCAGAAGGATGTGAAAGTCCTTGAATGCATCCAGAGGAGGTCAACAAATCTGCTAAAAGGGCTGGAAGGAATGTGCTATGAGCAGCTAAGGACTCTGGGCTTGTCTAGTTTGGAGAAAAGGATGATGAGGGGTGACCTCATGGCTCTCTGAGCTTTCCAAGGAGAACTGGAGCGGGAGGTACTGAGCTCTTCTCCCTGGGATACAGTGATAGAAGGTGTGGGAATGGTTCAAACCTGTGCCACAGGACACAGGTTTGGACATTAGGAAGCATTTGTTTACCAAAAGATTGGTTAAACCTCAGAATGGCCTTCCTAGACAGGTGGTCAATGCCCCAAACTTGTTGGTAATTAAAGGGCATTTGGACAATGCCCTTAATAACAAGCTTTAACTTTTGGTCAGCCCTGAGCTGGTCAGGCAGTTGGACTAGTGATCATTGTAGGATCCTTCCAACTGATCTACTTTACTCATATTCTATCCTATTCCTATTCCTATTCCTATTCCTATTCCTATTCCTATTCCTATTCCTATTCCTATTCCTATTCCTATTCCTATTCCTATTCCTATTCCTATTTACTGACTTCCTTTTTACACTAACTAGTTTTATAACTAAAGAATGAACAAACTTTTACTGCTATAAGGAAGTTTAAATTCTAAAATCGTGAGGAACCTGTCGCTGAAGATGACATTTTGCAGTGTATTATATGTGCATACCTGGCTATGGTTTTAACAATGCTGTCAAGCTCATCGGAAGAAGGAGGATTCCGACCTCCAGGAGGGAAGACAAGATTAATGGGGTCGAAGAGTCGAGATAGGGATTTTGACAAATATGCAGCTTCATACTGTTGCAATGAATCTTTCAAGGCCTTTTCTGGACTGTGGGTATAAGACAAAATTGACACTTTTAAAATTAAAATACACAATAGCATTGAACTTTTTTCAGACCATACAAATTTTACAGTATTGAACCTGATTCTTCTCTCTGCTCTTTAAACACATGCACTTGAAAATAATTTAGTAACACTTTACTTTTCATTTGAACCACGTAACTAGTCAGGAAGTCATTCTGTGTAGATCAATACAATTCTTAGCACTTTCTGAAAGACCTACACGGAATCCCTAATTCAAAGTTTTCTTGAGGCAAACAGTGCCAAAAATATCCGCAAAATATCAGCAGAAATATATCCAGAACTGCAATGGCTTTTTTAATATTCACATATTTCACTAGCAAATAGTTTGTGCCCAGGGATATATCACTACCCACCACTAACAACCACCACCCCCTCCCCCCAATGTATCTCCTGGTATACATATGCACACAGAAAGCTTCAAATAGACTGTTCTTAAATCTACCTTTAGCAAGCTTCAGTCTTTAGCATTCCTATTTGTGAAAAAAAAGCAAGCAGTAGCTCACTCAAACACTTTACCTCAATGACAGAAGTTCCGTGAACTTTTTTACTTTGCTTCTGTTAAGTCAATAGAAAATCTCCCACTGACTGCTCAGGAATATATTTAAGCCAATACAAACCTCACATAAAATATTCATTTTAACTTACATAAGTCTAGAACTCCTAATAGACTTGATGAGCCTGTTTCAGTTTGATCTTTCTGATATCTACCACTCAGATCATGTTTATTCTACAACGTATAAACATAAAAACTGTGAATCATAACAAACTGAGCATTTGTCACACTTCAACGACTGTGGTATCATTAAAAGCAAGCTACTACTGTAATCGCAACACATATAAAACTGAATTTTCAACATTCTCCTTTTTTTTTTTCACCCAAAGAGACGAAAAGATAAATCTAGTTCCAAAGTCAGGGACTTTGTGAAAGACAAGACAATCCAACACTGTTAGTTATATAATCTAATGAAAATCCTACAGCTCTAAAATAGTATTAAAGCAGTAACAGCAAGAGATAAGAAAAAAACGCTTTTTGTGCTCTGCCAATTTGAATAACACTAAGTTCTTAAAAATATTCTTTTTTCTTGCAGGGTTCAAATCTTTACATTTTATTTCCTTGGAGTTCAAAATACATACTCATAATCCTGTTTTTTTTGCATGAATATATCCTGTGTGTCTTCTTCCATTTGTTGTAGTTCAGCAAAAAGATCTGTGGTTCCACTTGTGTTAAAACTCCTCTGAATATTTTGACTATACTGTTGCAGGCGCTTCCACAAGTCATTGTAAAGCCTCAATAATTTAGGATATTCTCCTTCAAAAGCTTGTTTCAAAAACATAGAAGCTGCAAAATAAGGCAGTAAGTAGTATACATTGCTAAGTTAAAACTAATTCTGTGATTCATATAAACAAACTGTATCCTTGCATTTATATCAAAGTATGACATATAACATTGTCCTAAAATATTAATGATGTAATATTTACAATTAATTATAGCATAGCCTATCCCATTAAGTGTAGCTGACACACGTATGTATCTAAGTATCAGTATAAAATCCACAACTGGAAGACTGGATATGGAAAACTAGGTGGGTTTTTTTACAATGAAGATATTATTCATGGTTGCGAAACATTTCACGCCAAACTTATTTATTACTATTATAATTCATTTAAGGCCAAAGTGTGAACAGAAATTCCAAAATCCAGACATTTTCTAACAATACCTTGATGGAGGAAACCTATGGGGCTCTGCAGCTTGCAAGATTCCCATTTAAAAGAGACAAAGATAATTTTTATGAGCCAAAGTCTTAAATGTGATGAGGGAAGTATATGCTTTTACACACACTTCTTAAAACAAGGTACCTAAAACGCAATTCCTAAATTTGTCATCAAAAAATGACAAAGCCAGCAGAAAAAACACATTATTTTCAGCCTTGAAAGGCTTGCCACAAGTAACAGGAAATGAAAGAAATGTACAACTGTTTTAGCAACTGATGTTAATCTAGATCTAACATCACTCATATTTTATGGATTTTCCATGACATTAGGAGATTAACACTGTTCCATTCAGTCATAGGTTTTCAAGTTCCAGACATCTGCCCCATTTCACCCAGCCTCTCCTTTCAACTCAAACATATTCTAATTTTCAGTACTGAGGGATTTGTTATCAAACACAGAGTTACTTCAGGTCACAAAGCTGTGTTTACAAAGACTTTCCCAACCTCACAAAGGCAGGTCATGATCTATTATCATGCTCTGTAAAATGCCATGAATTCCAATTTTTACATGATTTTTCTGACATTGTCCAGTGCTCCACAAAAGTCTATGCTCTAGAGGTCAGTGACTGATGTCAGTGGATTCAATCACTTAGAATTTTTATGTTAAAATGAACATTTTCATATAGAGACATCACTTGAATGAAAAAGTCTACTCCCTGTAAGCCTTGTTGTCCCAAAATTCAGCAACAGGAAAGACATCATTTACGGTTTAAAAAAATCCATCCATTCCCGCTAATCGTTTATATAAAAAACATGATTAAAAATCATAAGTAATAAAATAGTTTTGAATAGCTGTCAGACAAAGTACTGCTGACAAAATGTAAGAGTTCCCTTACTTTTGAAATGTTGATTGATCCCATTAACTGATGTCACAATTTTACAGTCTTAAAACTGAGTGCTGAAAACAGGTAGCACATACTCAGTTTGAACATGCGAGATTGCGGGTGTGTACATACTGCTGTTAAAGTAATGCATACGGCAAACAGTACAATTAATATATTTTAACACAAGATGAATACATTTTCTTTTGGGATCATCTAGTTACTTAGCAACCACTGAAGATGAATCAACCAGCTAATTCCTCAAAATTATATTGCTGCTATGAAGACTGGAAGGACTAAATTTTGAAGGACCAATGCAACAGCTGAGATCACAAAGATAAATGCAAATCTTATGCATTTTATGTGCAAAAAATTAACTTTTGACACTGTATAGAAAGATGAAAGATGCATTTAGGAAAGCACCAATCTCACCTGGGCTTATGATCCATTACCACGTACTGGTAACAGTAGTGTCTTATGTTTATATAGGGTTTCTATTTAATAATCCTTGATTGCATCTGCTGTTTATGCATTACGTATGTGCAGAATATTGTATATAGTCAGAACACCAGCCAACTATCTATATTTAGACAAGACATGACTTTAAAGAAACTCAAATCCTATTTATAAAGGTATCATAAAATGGCTAAAATCAGGTTTTTACAACTAGTCAGTGTTTAACAAGAAAAAACTGCCAGAACGGCTCTTTAAAATCGAATTACTATTTTTGAACTTGGCAAACCCATTCACTTTGGAAAGCATAATGGGCCATTCCAAACATTTTACCTCCACACACAGTTGCAAAAATACGTTTTTGTTATTAGATAATGACTACTTAATTAAACAGAAAATACTTCCTTTTGCAAATTTAACCATAATTTAGGAAGATCACCCCATCTGGTTATAAACCCAAGCAGTTCTGAATTCACAGACGCTACGTTGATTGAACCACTGCTAAAGATAATGAGCAAAGGGTTTACTGAAACGAGAGATTTAAAATAGCTGTAGAACACATCACAAACAATTTATATGAATACTTACAGTCTGTTGCTGACTGAAACTGAGAGGAAAGTGTCCGAGTTACTGCAGTCCAAAATTTGTATGAAATATCAGACTGGCCATCCTGATTGCAAGGGACAAAAGAAATACAAGTTTGAAAACATACTTTTTCCAATGCAAATGCTTCCAATCAAAGTTTTCTGCCATCACTGAGAATAAAAACTAAGTAAATGAAGTCTGAGAAGCTTTTCCTCAAGTTTTAAGCCAGAAAAAATGAATACTCTCAGATGGAGTATTTTTCTTCAATGACCTTCTCATTCCAGGGGGAATGAGAAGGTCATTGAAGTAATTGCCATGATGTAGCCAGCATGCAAATGCTGGCTACATCATGGCAATTATTGTTACTGATATTACAACATGGTTCCAAATGTCAACCAGGGACCAAAACCTGTACACGTTGCTCTGCAGCACACACAACAGTACCCTATTTCTAAAAACATAAAAGCACATGAACAAACAATGAACCTTACAGTTGACTCCTCTGCACCTTGTGTCAACAGAGCTTCCTCTCAGAAGTGGAAACACAGGAGCAGAGATTTGCAAAAAGGACACACAGGCAATGGCAGGCTGTTTCCTTACCCCCTGTAACCCCCAATATCTTGCACTTCCACTCAAGCATTCAAGTGTGATTTTGTTCTCTCTTTTGTTTTCTTCCTGTCTTTAAGTTTGAGATAGAAAAAACATGACAGGAGATGATGATGGGTATCCTGTCCTGCCCAGTAGTTAGGTATGTGAAAGGCTGTCCAAGGTCTTCATAGGAAGGGGTACGCTTTTCTTCATTGCATGGCATACATGTACTATAATGACCCTACTATATAAATTAATCAGTTTGACCAAATCACTACAGTAATGGTAGTTAGTAAAAAGTGCTCAGAATGGAAAAACAAAATAGCCAGCAGTGATGACAAACGTCAGCAGTTCTGAGGATCTTATGCCATCTCTTCACTGTTTCTATCCTGACTCGCTCTGAAACACAGTCACAGAGTCACAGACTAGTTTTTGTGGAAGGGACCTTAAAGATCATCTAGTTCTAATCCCTGACATGCTAAAGAGAGGTTTAAGCAAAGGTCTCAGCACTGAAATTGCTATCAAAGAGGGATGCATTTTCTTAGCTTTCCTTTTGGCACTGCTGGTGACTTCACTATGAGAAAAAGGAAAAAAAAATCCAAACAGACCAAACAAAAAAAAAAAAAAAACCCAAAAAAAAACAAAACAAAAAACCCCACCAAAAAAAACCAACCCCAAAACCTCAACCCTCCCAACAGCAAAACCAACCAAAAAACCCCCTCCACAAACAAACAACTTCCCAATCCCCCTCTCCAAAAAAACCAAGCCCTCTTAACATGTCAACTTCAGCACTGCTCAGCACCACAAAAAATAGTAGGCTAACTATCAAATGTAGAAGACCAGCTACTCCAAACTGAACTCATGAAAATGGCAAAGGAAGAAAGAATGCAAAGCAGTCAAAGTTACACTGACATTTCAATTATAGGATAAATTAATTCACTTTCATTTTCTCTACCCCAATCTGGAACACTATTTGCCTATTCAGCATGGTAACGCAATTCAGTTTCTAAATAATCTAATGGACGTGGAAAAGAACACTTTCAAACAAACTTTTTTTCATTCCTCTAATCACCATCTACACTTCTGTCATAGTCTCAGCAAAAACACCATGATTGAAGGGTCTTGAAATTAAACTTGCATGTACTCTCTTTACATCGACATTTCTATCTTAATTTTCAAATGCAACATGGTGACAAGGGTATTAAGTGTGTGTTGTCCTTTAATGTTTTTGTGAAAATATCTAACTCTTATATGTACCTGCACATATACACATATGTAATTTAGTCAGACATATATGTACGTGTGCACTCATGTAAGCATTTGCATTGTAGCCACAACTGTACCAAACCAATTAAGACTCTGCCCATCAGCCTGTCCTCTGATCTGGACAAATGGTGTTCATGCATCAGAATTCTACAGTGAGGAAGGCCCTCATGCCTCGGCTAAACCTCATATTACGCATGAGAAACAAGCAGGAAAAAGCTACATGGAAAATTCTAGTAACATTTCATACTGACTGACTACTCAGTCAAGAATGTTAAGGAGGAAAAATTATTAATGGCCCAGCTTTGGATGAACTAAAACCACTATGGAGTCATTACTGGTTGCTTCTATAATGTACAATACACTATTTCCCTGTGTCCAGTGTTGAGAAGCAGTCACTCTGGTGGTGAGATATAGCTGCTGATTAATTGCACACAAAAGACCATGTAAGAGTTACTGGCAGGAAACAGAGAATACTGTTGCCGACGCATACACCAGGGGGTATTTAAGTGGGTGGACTGTAGCTACCAAAATTGGAATTCCGCAAGGCAATAGCATTAGATACTCCTGATAAAAAAGTGCTATGTGCAACCACGAGCATCCAGAAACCATTTATTTATTTTGTTTGAACCTGTAATTTCTTTTGATTACATACCAACTCAATATATTATTTTTAAATAGTTTTAAGTATCTCACTGTTTTTAAAATAATGTATTCTAATAGAGATTACATCTATGCTTGCTGCTCAGAATATAAATTACAATTTAACTATCTAAAATACAACATGCAGTTCCACTTGACAATTATCAAAGGCTAACACGTGACACAAAAAAAGGCAGAAAAAGAAGCATTAGCAGAAAAATAAATAATAAAGAAATGTCCTTCTCCTTGTACTGGACACTGTCTTCAAGGATGTCCACTTAAGAAGACAGGCAGGATGAAGATGGAGGAAGAAACAGCAGTACTGCTTGACAGAAATACACACAGCAAATCTACTGGCTCATCTTATTGTAACACAGTTTATAAGCCTTCCCCTATGCTTCATATAGCACTGCAAGCACCATCCCACAATATCATCGGAAAGTAACTGCTCTTTTGGGCCTTTCGCTTTCCGAAAATGTCATCCAGCTAAAACTGCATTCTTGTCATCTTCCCATCTGCACTTTGTAATGAATTTGGTCCTCCCCTACACTTACACCAAATATCCTCACTGGCAGACAATGTATGGGAGCACAGGGTATGTCCATGTTAGTGATTCAATGTCTAGAAAGGGTTCTTTTTTGTGCATATCTGTCTTGTGTCCGTACCTGCAGTCTTGCAGAACACAACGAAGTGTGCTAACAGGCTACTTCCACTACTCAAGAAATACACTACCTCATCAGCTTAAAAAGAACAACTTCTGCAATTAAATAGCTTTTTGCAGCATATCATATTTTTGTAACAGAACCCACAAGGATGTACTAATATTTTTATCAATTAATATTCTGAGACTTTAAATTGGGAATTTTCCATTTCTCTCCCTTCTGAAAATGAAACAAAATTGAAAGATGTTAAATTACTTACACCCCCTCCAAAATAAAAATGCTTGCTTTGAAATCTAGTCACAAGCAGATTAACATCTTGTGATACAATCCCTTGTAGCAGGAGCAGCTGACAAGATGAGTAATGAACTGCATCCGATTATCTTTTCAGCTCTGTGGCAATCATTTTCCAACAGCTTCCTATTCCATAACCAACAACACTGGAAAAAGGTCACCATTCTGTCATATTTCCCCCCTCCCCAGCATATGTGTTTAATAATGCAGAGAATACATACACCTTTGGAAGTTAAGAGGTCTGGTACCATTACCTGGGGCAAATGTTTGAGTGTAGGAATCCTACACAAAAAATACATACAAAATTGAAAGTCTCTCAGAAGGAAACTATTCCACTTTAGCATATATTAAAATGTTATTTCCTCTTTTCAGGCAATATGCTCTTTCTTCACAGAAACTTAACTGTAATTCATGGTATCTAAATCTCTGGACAGGCAATATTCAGATCGACATACACATATTTCCCCATAATGGAATACAACTGAATTAAATATATGAACATTAATTGAAAGCAACTGTAAAACTACAAAGGCAAAACATTATTTTCAAAAAAAAAAACAAACAGATCCATTTAACTCAGTATTTTTTAACTGATGGTACTATCTGTTCACAGCTTTATTTTGATCTCACAGCAGACAAAATCAGTGCAGAAATCATACTCTGCACCACTATGAAATGGTTGGGAGGTTAAGATCAATCACAGAACTGGCTACTTTTTCATAAAAACCTACCATGAAAATGCATCTGTACCTAAACTAGACTTACATAACTAATAATCTATGAAAAAACTAACAATTTGCCAACCCAAACTGGGAATTCAAAATACTATCACTGCTGTTCCTGTATTCAGTGACCACTTTATGCCTCAGAATTGATACAGCTGAGCAGGCACGCAGACCATTCACCATCCCCTATGCAACTCCTTGGGCAGTGCAAGACAGCTTAGGTCTGGTGTCCTCTTGTCCATGCTTTGCTGCCAGAAACAAACTGAACACCTGCTGGGTAACAGAAACAAGGGCAACTCTCTGCTATTCAGGCTGCTGAACAGCTGGCCAGAACTGGGGGGAAAAGAAAGACGCTTTTGAAACATATATGGACTACAAGCACTTAGCCACTCTGGAATGCGTTATTCCTAGGGAGTCTACTTGCACCTGTGTAGAGTAAAATAGCAAAACCACAACAATCAGATTCCAGTCTGGCCTATCCACTATAATTTTACCATTTTCCATACTGTTTGAAAATTCACTACTCAATCACACATGCTATTCACAAAGGAATTATTTTCTCATGGAAATTGCACATGTAAATAAGAAAAATACATTCAGCAGGCTAGACCACAAATGACAATGAATTTTCTCAACAGTAGGGCTCACTGCTGTGTACATGACCTGGACAAAGATCATTAGTTTAAGCTATAATTCAACAAAGTTTACCTCTACTAAAAGAACAGATACAGGCAGTCTGTTTAACTTCCATGGTATATCTTATTTACATGAAATTAAGAATGTGCTTAAGTGCTTTGCTGAATCAGAGCTATCATCAACAATCAGAAAAAAACTGGTTCACCTCACATTACTATTTAGTTTCAACTAATACTATAAAGTTACTATTTTCAATACTCTCCACAGACTGTAATGTTGTGCAAATTCCCCACAATAGATGGGGTTTTAGAGAAAAAACTAAGAATTCCTGATAATACTGCATAATACAGTGTCAGGATATACATGTGGGCATCACTCCCTGTCCCAGCTCCAGAAAGTAAAATCGAACACAGGCCTGTGCCTATGTGAACACAGACTAGCAAACTGTATGTGAAGATAAAGTTCTCTTAAGAAAATCTTTCTGTTGTAAACTGAGAAAATTGCATCTTTTCTCAATATTACAGGCATAATAAGAATGAAAATTTAATATGCTAATGGGACAAGTTTAACACTTTCGCTAGTCTAGGATAGAAAAGATGTCTACATGTAGCAGAGGACAAATTCAAAGCAGTTGACTGGCCTTTTAGGCAGCGATTTTAAGCTGTAAGTCAACACAAGCATAGAATGGCTGAAGTTGGAAGGGGCCTCTGGACTTCAACTGGTCCACTCCCAGCTGCTTATGCAATGCCACCTAAACCACATTGCATATGATTGTGTCCAAGTTACTTCTGTTTATCTCCATGGATGGAGACTCCACAACTTCCCTGAATCTCAAAGGCTCAGTCACCCTCCCAGTGAAAAGGTGTTTCTTTCTCCCACATTTCAGTTTGTGGCCATTGCCTCTGGTCCTACCACTAAGCACCACTGGATAGAGCTTGGCCCCAGCAGCTTTGCAACCACCCTTTAGGTATTTATGTACACAGGCATTGATGAGATACCCTCGAGCCTTCTTTTCTCCAGGCAGAACAGCCCCAGCTCTCAGTCCTTCCTCAGAGGAGAGACACTCTAGTCCCTTCATCTTCGTGGCCCTACACTGGAATCTTTCCAGTGAGACCACATCTCTCTTGTACTGTAGATGCCAGCACTAAACAGAGCACTCCATGTGAGGTCTTACTGGTGATAAATAAAGAGAACAATTGCTGCTGGCAATAGTGTGCCTAATGCAGCCCATGACAACATTCACCTTCTTTGCCACAAGAACACATTGCTGGCTTATGTTCAACTCAGTGGTAACCAGGACCCCCATGTCTTTTTCTGCCAAGCTGCTTTCCAGCTGGGCAGCCTCCAGCATGTACTAGTTCCAGGGGTTGTTCCTCCCCACATGCAGGATTTTGCACTTCTTCCTTGTTGAACTTCATGAGGTTCCCGTCGGCCCATTTCTCCAGCCTGTCAAAATCAGTCTGGATGGTATGACCTTTTGAAGCATCAGCCACTCCTCCCAGTTTTGTGTCATCAGCAAATTTGCTGAGGTCAGATCTGCCCTAACTTCCAGATCATTACTGAAGGTGTTAAACAGGACTGGACCCTGTTTTGACCCCTGCAGTACACCCCTAGCTACTGACCCTCTGCTAAACTTCGTGTCACTGATCACCACTATTCAGCTGGGCTATTTACGAGCAATACTATGATCACAATGTTTTATGTTCATAATGGACTGATTCAACCCTCTTCTATGCAATGATTGGTGGTAAAGGAAGGATTCAGATCAGTATTCTTTTACCTGTATGGAATGAATGGTGGGAAAAAAACATTAATATTTGCATTAAAAATTTCCTCTTTAATCAGTTGTTTCAGTAACTTTAGTGCATTGTATTAGAGCACGCATGCACGCCTGCCAATAGTGTGAAGTGACAACATTACTCAGCTGTATAGATTGGGAATTTAGATTAACATTTCATGTCTGCAGGATCACAAGATTATTTTTTGATGGGAAATACTACAGGCTGACAGAATCCATGCGCTAAACCCCTTCCCACTTACACACATGAAAGTCATGTTCAAAAAGTATAACCCCTTTTCACTAATAGCTACTAGTAGCTAGATAGTAAAGCAAGGATATTTGAATTTACTGTTAAGCTACAACAATATTAACACTGCAGTGGAAAACTGATTCAAAGTCTCCTTGAACATAAAACCAGAACATCTCAGTTCATTTAAAAAAAATATTGAACTACTAATTAACTTTGCTATTACTGAAATGAAATCTCTTGAGATCTGTTCTTAATATATCTATTTAGTATCTGACATTAAATCTAAATTCAAGGAATGAGAATGAAAGTACCCCCTTATTCAGTATTAGACAAGAATGCAAGAAGATGATAAGAAGACATATATTTATTTTTACAAATGTCCCTATTTCCTCCACACTGTAAATTTAGATCTTAATGAGCATAATTTCCCATCTGTGAATTATCATATTTGTGTGTGTCTAAAATAGCTATTCTAACATTCAAATAATAAATCTGACCCACTGATTCTAAACTGGCTCCCACTTCATGACAATCACTTCCAACTTATTTTTCCCTGTAGAAATTTTGATACTTTGAGTATAATGTGAAAAACATCTTTATTGTGAAGCCTCTTTGAAATGTAAAACAATATAGTGAATATTACCATGTAGCTGGTTGCTGCAGGCTCCTGAAATCAGGCTTTGCATACTAATACATACAGTGTTTTCTATCTGTAATCAAAGGCTCTGCCATAAAGAAATATGGGACTTGCAAATGCTGCTCCAAAAACAGAAGACATTTAAAGGACAGTCTAAATATTTTTTTCCACCAATAAAGAAACAATGCAAATGATTTAACAATTTTGTACAGCAAGATCTTATGGGACAGAAATAAGGAAATCTATTTGCACTATTTCTATAGCAACGTAATTGCCAAATGTTCGACTGTGAACAAAAAGCCATCATCCTCAGTAGTGTAATTAATCAGTAAAGAAACAGACAAATTCTGAGCATGTTTTCAACAAACCTTTTCCATCTTCTCAAAATAATCAAGATTAAATTTCTTAAAAGAACAGTGCATTTAGATTCCTAATATTGTCTACATTACACAATGCAGGTGAACAGATGTCAATAAATGACACCATGATTTTAAAAATGACCTTGATTTTTTTTGTTTTACTGCAGGGCACAGAATTTCATTACACTGAGTTGATCAGTTTATACACAAGGTGTAATAGTTTCTAGACTTCCAGCAGTAGTGCAACATTTTTAAAAGGTCTCTTTATGCAGCTGATGAAACAAAACCTGTCGGTTGGTTTTTTTTCAAATATAACCTTCTGAACTAGAAAGTAAAGTTAAGACTGTGCATTTTCCCTATTGGAATATTAACATTCTTATGTGATTCCTCAGAACAACTAAATTATAAGGAGAAAAAATACTTTGGTCTTCAACAGTATCCCATATCTTCAAAACTGTTTAAAACATTAATTAATGCTCCCCTTATTCCTGCAAGATATTCATCAACTGCAAGTAAATAAACTTAGTTTTTTCAAAAGCTAGTGACTACCCAAGGGACATGACAGCTTTCCTCTATGCAGAGAACTGATTTAGTATGTACAGCAGCAATTCAAACTCCACTTTCGCCTTGACTACTACATGCCCTGTCCCAGCATGGGTGATTCGTTACCACAGCCATGCAGCCCACAGTTTTTCAGGTAAGACTGACAAGAATGGTGATAAAAGGTGGCACTTATGGTAAATGTGTTTCTTTTTGAATAGCAAGCTGACTGAAAACAAACTGACTGAAGTAATTTTCCATCATCACTGAACTGCAATTTGCACAAACCTCACCAAACTAGAAGTAAAAAAGAACAAAGGTCATTATAACCTACTAACCCACACAATCTCCACACCATCCCTTTTATTTACGGCTGCACACTTCTGTCAGAGAAATGGAACTAAAGTTCTCTGACTCTGCCATTTGAATTAGAACCAAATTACTTTTAGCATGGCTGTCTGGACACACCGATCCATCCAAAATTAGAATCAGAACCTTTAACTGGCAAAACCCTTTTGGTTATCTGTTAAAAAAGGTCTCAAAACCCTTGTAACGGAATACAGTGGGACAATTTATAGCTTTGAGATAAAGAGCATCTTCAGTGTTTGGGGATAAAAAAAACTGCTCATTAATCTGTATTTAGATCTCCAGAAAGTACCTTATTCTTGCTTAATATTGCTTAATAAACAAAAACCGTAACAGAGATGATCTGCAAGTAATCCGATTCTGATTCTACAAAATATACAGGGAAATAAATCAAGTACTTTTAATAACAGGTGAAAAACAGATTACTTTCTGAACTCACATAAGGCAGTAATTACATTATTGTTCATTTTTTTTCCATCTGGGATTATTTTTTAATTGGCTCAACTGAATGTGAATAGGTGATATTGTATGTGAATAAAGTAGTTATATTTTTAACAAGTTTAATGAGGAGGATAAATAAGAAGGTGAAATGTAAGTACACTTTGGGCAATAAACATTTATATTTTCCATTTATCTTCTTTATCTTATATAATGATGAGGACATTTCCTTCTGTACCATTAACACCTCATATTGCTAGTGTTGACAACTCAGGAAAATCGTCTGCTTACTCACCAAACGTTCATCAAGAGAGGCAATGATAAGAGCCCTCCACCAAGTACAGAATAACACTCCCTGCAACTCCCAGCTCACTTTTTTACCCAGCGACTTATGTAAACGGCCGGGTTTGTGACATGCCTTAGCTGTTAGCAAGCAGGGAATCAGCAGATCAAAGGCAACTGAAGGCAGATCTGCCCTCTCACAGAGAGTACCGGTTGCCCAGTGCACAGACCCCAGCTCACCCTTTCACTGACCACCCCAAAAAACACCTCACAGAATGATTTGCTGCTTTTAGAGCTGCTTCTCACTTAGCAGAACTGTTCACTGGTGTCTATGTAGGAGTGAGGGACCCAAAATAGATGAAGATCAGAGATCACATTCGACTCTTTTACAAGGGGCTTAGAGGGACTCTTATCTCTAATTAAGAACCTGGCTGTCACAGAAAGATATGTTCTGCTGCGATTTACACTTAAGTCAATTGCAGTTTAGGTATTACAACAGCTGAGGCAGGATTAGTCACTACACACTGAAAGAGAGAAGCAATAAAGCAGAATAAACTGGAGTAACCTATTAGCTCTCCAAAGGCAAATCAAGCAATTGAAAGAAGTGATATAAATAACCAGTCACTAGGTGTCCAAAAATATCTATTTTACATTATTTAAATCTTATTTGTACTTTTAATTTTTACCCTCTACATTATGAAAACACTGAACCAACATCTAAAAAAAAAACCAAGTATAAATCTCTATTCATTTTCCCCAAAACTATAACTCAGAACTTAGTGAATTCTTCTGGCCTTGCTCCATAACTAAAATCTAATCATTAAAGGCCTTTTTTTCTTAAATGAAACCTTTTAAATGTCCATTCAGTCTTAAAAGAATTTTATGCCTCCTTTACATATCTTGTAGAGCTTTTTTTGAAATTAAATATATTTTAATATTTAAATTTATTATTTACAGATTAATAATTAATCTACAGATCAGTACTAGTATGAAATGTAACAGCTTTTACAGTGTACTATGATTGCATGGTTTATTTTCCAAATTGTAATTCTTATTTTTGCAAAGGAAAAAAAAACAAAAATATAGATCTGCAAAGGTAGTGACTGGAAAAAGGTGCAGTGTAAATTTAATCTCCCGGTTCTTCCATTATATTAATCTAAGCCTGGCTATGACACTCAACTCTTGGCCACATCTAACAGTGGACAACTTTGGAAGTGAACTCTGTAAGACAATCCATAATGGAGAAAAGATGAGGGTGTTGCCATTGCCCTGCTGCTGAACTCCAGTATTCATAAAAAGTTTTGTGCCTCAGTTTCGCCATCTGTCAGATTTTTGGTTTCTTTCCTTTTTTTTTAATTGCAAGTTTTTGTGAATCCTTTAATTAGTTACTCGGTTTTAACCTACATGATGAAACACCACTAAATATCAGCATGGTAACAGGTAATTAGAAGGCCAGAAAGCACATTTTTGAGATCATAATACAGAGTTAGAAAAAATGCAGGCGATCTGTGAAGAGAAAGACTAAAAAAAACCCCAACCCAATAGAAAAAGAAGAATGATTTAAAAAAAAAAAGAAGAGAAAAAAAAAGAGGCAAGTAGCTTCCTTGCTATTAAAGGACTGTGCTTTAAAAAGGCTGGGTCTCCTCCTCTCTCATGCTTCCTAGGATGATACTTGCACTGCAGTAATCAAAACAAGGAAGCAGATGGACAGGCAAAGTGGTACTGCAGCTGCTGCAGAAGATGACTATAATAATAATGTTGACATCAGTAACAGTAATTAGTGCACAGACTGCAGAGTGGATGATTCGTTTTCCTATCTTCTGGCGTGGGCATGCTGCCCTAGCGAATGGGTATAATGTCAGTACCTTTAGTTTGTTTTGTTCATTTGCTCAGTTTATTAATGAAATTGAATACAATGAAGAAAATCCAACTTTTCTCCCTCCCCAGAATACTGGCTGAGGAAACCATGTCGTTTCAGTTTGGATTAATATGAGATGGAACCTTCATCAGTAAATGGCAAAATACCAATTTCTTCCTTATATCTATTTTTGATGCACACAAGAACTTATACTCTCCCATAGAACCATCTGTACATACACTTGAATTTCGGCAGTATCTAGTACTTGTCTGGTTTTGTCTGAAAAACAGGTTTGCTGTTTGGTGTGACTTCACCCATCTGCAGGCTGATGCCGTACCTTTTTCAAGGACACTAGAACAAACAACATAACTGTGAAAAGGGCCAAGAAAAATACTGCTACACTGAACCATCTCAGGTAAGAAGAAAACAAAGCATCGGTGCTACCAGTGGTACCATGCCATGCTGAGAGTTGTGGTAGCATCAGAAAATGACGTACCACTACTCCTTAGCTGCCTCACTGAGACTGACAACTGTCCAGCTTGGTGTCATACTACACCAAAAGAGCCACTGAAGAGCAAAATATGTGGAAAAGTGAGAAGTGTGAAGAAACAAACAGAAGGATTTTATTTGGGAAATACTATTGGTCACTTAGATGCAATCCTGCAGTATGAAGTTACAGGGAAGGAATATAATCGGAGAGATCAAGGAACATGCTTAGCATGTGACAACCCAAAAGCCTTTCATTTTATTTTCTAATGAGTTTTTCCTTACTCAGCACCTAACTTCTATTAAGATTCATTTTCCTTGTTCAGTTATTCTCCGGGATGACAAAAGACTTTTTTGGCTTCCCTCAACTATTATCCACAATGACTGGAAAATCTCCTATTCCCTTTCCAAGTGCTCTTCTACAAAAGAGAAGAGTGAAAGGTGTAAAGCACAGGCTCAGAGTGGGAGTCACTCATGAACATGCGAAGCTCCTTTATCTCAGGTCCCTTCACATTCAAACTCTTCCTGAGTCCTCCAGAATTCCTACTTCTGCCTCTAGGTTTCCATGTTTCTTCTTCAACACATTGATCTACTGAAGGGCTCCACCCAGGCAGCAATAGAGACTTTTTGCCAGGTCAAACGTTTTATTGAAGAAAATAAGCCAATAGTTCATACACTTTTTGAGGTGTTTTGTGTTTGGTTGGTTTTTTTTCAAAACAGAGAAAGAGAAGCTTGAAGTAACTCATAGAAAACTGATGTTCTGTGCAATATCATTTGGAGATGAGCTTAAAAGACAAACTTAAACGCTGTATTTAACCTTCATTATTTGCTTTCACTGTTGAGAAGACCACATTTGCATATGAAGAGTTTCCCCAACATATTTCAAAAATTAAATTCATGTAAATTAAAAATCCAGCCATATACTTGGAAAAGGAGATGTCTGCATAAACACATCTTTTGTTTTTGTTTCTTCTCATCCACTAAGGTAGATGAGATAGCTTCAATAACTCTGTTTGGAGCACTGAAGGAGACCATTAATCAAATTATTCCAAACATGAACAGAAAACAATGCAACTGAATGGAAAAGAATAGGTATTCAAAAGAACAGCCATGATTATCTTTCAAGGAAGAAATTGCCAAGAAATAGAGAAACAGATGGCTGAGAGCGTTAGATGAAGACACATTCTCCTATTCACACTAACAGACTTAATTAATTACTCAAATCACATGGTACTTTATGGAATGACATTAATGATCAGTAATAAAAACTGACAGTGGTGCCTTATCAGCTTCCTTTAAAGGAAACAAAAGTAATGTTTATAAAAGGAACATGTTTATACCCTCAGATGTAACCTACAGACCATAAATAAAGTTTTCAGTGTTAGATTGACTTTCAACACTTTCCCATTAATTTAATTAGCGAATTTTATTGAATTGTGAAATTGTAAACAAAAGCATTCCCCCATCACATTTTCCATAACAGAATCACTAAAACACATTTAGCTAAAATAAAATTTTACCTTAACTATTTCTTCTATGAAGCAGATATGTGACACAGGATCCCTTTTCTTTGTCAATACTTTCTGCAAATGCTGTACCTGTAAGAAAGAATTTATTGAAAGGAAAAGTGACTCCTAGTATCTCATATGCCAAACTGTATGATCGGGTAAACAGGAATCAGCTGCTAAGTACCTGTCCACAAGCAGCACAGATCTGATCCATGAGTTTCTCCATGTTTGTCCAGAGAGCTGCTCGAAAAGCCGCTGTGTTCCCAGGAGTAGGCATAGCAGCTCTACCAGGGCCACCTAAATGTTTTGTGTTTTTTTTAAAAAAAACAACACGTATCATCTTTCATATGAAAATTAAAGTACTAGAAATATAGATCTCTATGCACTCTGACATGAGAATTTTTCTTAAACACATCAAGGTAGCCTAAAATAACTTCAAAACAGATCTGTGAATGTCCACAGTTGTCTTGACTGAGAAGTCAACTAAGCTCAGCTGGGATAAACCTCAGTGGGCATACTTCAGTGTTCATCACTGTTACCTGCTTTACTGATTCAGACCCCCACAGAAACACCAATGTAACTCCACTGAGCATGGCTGCAGGATGTACCAGCAAAGTGAAATGGCAGAGATGGTAGCTGTGAACAACACAGGTATTACCAGCTTAGGACTTAACTGTATAGGTGAACTGCTAAAAAAAGAGACATTTCAACTGAAGGGCATGCAGCCTCTGAACCAATCCTCTCCCTTGAGAGGGGCTGTATTTCTTTATGTGCTAGTGCTCATGATTTTGAACAACCATCTTGTTGCAAATTTTTTTTTTTTAAGATTTAAATGTTCAACTTCGTTTGTCTGCCCAATTACTCTGTAGACTTTGGCATCTGAGCAAACACATGGGATTTAAATGTTTAAATGTGCAGCATTCCTTCATATTAAGTATACTGGTTTGAAAATTAACTCCACCTGACAAAAGCATAACAATGTAGTTTCAGGCTTGTTCTGCTGATTGCAAGTAACTTCTACCCGTGACCACCAAGGCAAAGGAAACAGAATTTGGATTCATATACCCATGACAAACAAAAGCTGCAAAGTTGCAAACTAATGAGGACAACTTTATGGGGGGAGGGGAGGTGGAGGGGAGGGGAAGAATAAAGGAAAAATTCTGAGCCCAATAACAACAGGCAGACCCAATTTTTACTTTGTATTAGGTGATTTCTGAGATGTGCCTACTCCCCTCCTCCACTGGTTAAAGCAAGCAGGGACACACTCCTATAATGGGCTTGAATGTGCAGTTTCTTCCGTTTGACAACATTCTCTACTTCTTTCAAAAGAAAAAAACAGTTATCATTCTCTGTAAAATAAGTCTCATACCTCTTGTAACAGTTTGAGATGGTTGGGTCAATACTTTGATATCCAAAGCATTTTTTATGTTCTCCTCTAGGACTGTGCAGTATCCATCTACCACATTAGCAATGGTATCCTTCAAAGTCCCAAGGTTGTAGAAAACCTGAAGAGCAGTTCCCACTTGAGTAGGATTCTAGAGAAAGAATATTTTAAAAGATAATTAGTACCTTTAACTGCACTATAGGGTTTTTTTATCCACCATGAGGCATCATTTTACTGAGCAAATTCATCATTAAGTTCAGTCTGCTAATTCATTTCATTTAACATTAAATAACTACCACTCTTACTGTATAACAGAGTGTGGAGGGTAAAGGAGTAGACTGATTTCCTTTGATTGCTTAGCAATGCTTTTCTTAGATTCCTTTGGCACTACCCTCGGAATGAGAAAAAGATAAAAAAGGAATGGGAAGCACTGCAATATCTAACCTGGGGTGGGATACTAGTGACTGATCTGGTAATTCTGAGGTTAGTTACACTGAAGCTATATTCAGCTGCAGTGTAGCTAGTAATATTGTTTTAACACACAGTATCAGTTACTGTACTGTCATCTAAGTGCCAAACAGTTAATTAAATGTGATACAAGCTTAAAAAATTACTACAAGCAGAGGCAAGCAGGTCAAACCCTTACTACTGCAGAATTCAAACCTGTATTTCTACACTTCTGTTTCTAAAGCTGATAATAACTTCATCTTGCTCACAGCAGAATTAAGACTGCGAAGCAATACAGAGATTCTTTCCAAAGCCTGCAAACAAGTAAAAAAAGGTCGAGTGTATCTCTAAGCCTTTCCAAAATACAGGAGAGTGAAAACTATCCAAAACTTGTTCAGGTCTGTTGTTTAGCAGACCTTTGATTAAGAATAAATTGGATGGCAATTCCACTGAGCAACACTAAACACTAGCACGGGTGCTATTTAGCAAGAGAAAAGCCTCAAATTATTGCCTTTGGAAACTAAGCACTGTCATCCATACACTGAATAATGTTTTTTATTTAGCATTCACAGGCAATTAGCCGAAGGGGCGATCAGTTGATCATACATACATTAGAGATGCAGTCTTCTTTCATTTTGCTTAGTGACTTCTGCCAGCAGTAGAGAACATGGTCTGGCAGAAATCCTAGCACCCAGACTGGACAGAAGCATCTGAGACCACAGACATCCCACTAGAAGCCCATGTGAACTCTCCTCTGACACTGAGATGTTACACCACTGCACTCTCCATGCTGGTGGCTGCAGCAGCAGTACCCACTAATATCGCCTACTGCAAGTCTAGTGCAACTCTGCTCCACCTTCCCCAGGTCCCAGATTTCTTAGCCAGATACTCTTGAGTCAAAGAGACAAGTTTACTCATCTGCCCCTCAGGGATGGGGAACTTGGGCTGATACCACAATGCGGCTGCTGTGCTGATGGGTCACTGCAAAAGGTTTTCTGATCCATGGGTGAACAGAGCCTTTTCCTCAAACCTAGTGTTTCACAGGTCACGGCACTGTAACTACACATTTATGTCACTCCTCCTAAGGGTTTCTGCAAAGATCAGAACCATAGCTGAAGAAAAAATCTAGATCATATCTCCTTCCCCAACTCAAACAGTTTCCTGGTTTAGTGGTAAGTGAAGGAATATTAGGCATGTATTATGGTTTGCAGACCTATAGTAACTGTACTGGTTTCTTTTTCCAAACAGTGTGGGAGTTAATGAGCATTCCCAGCATAGTATTATGGGTCTGGGACTTGTAGATTTAGTTTTTGACAACTGGGTATGCTGTAAAATTTCTAAGCATCCTGTGGGTGTGCTTGTGGAGGTGGGAAAGTAAGCCACAAAGACTGGAAGATTAACGGGATGTCAGAAGATGAAGAGTAGTATAATGCAAGAAGGGAATCTGGGGACAGAATGAACAAGAGAAAGAAAATATAAATGGGAAGACAAGAGGGAATAGAATGAAAAGAAACTGGATGGAAGAAAGAGAATGAAAATGAGAGGAAGGAAAGCAAAGACAGAAAAGACTCACCTCACTCAACAGTCTTTCCTGTTAAAATATTTCTAATTTCTGTATAATATTTAGGGAATACAATTACAAAACCAAGCAGCAAGTCAGAAATATAAAATCAGTACCTTACTACTATATTAAGAGCACTCAAACAGGTTTCAGTCAGACTCTAGTAAATGTTTATATATTAACTAACAAAAAATTAGAACAGTATCAAAAGGTGAACAGCCCAGCCTTCAATAACCAACTGATGGTCAGATACAGACAGCTTCCTGACAGAAAGGCAGTAGAGACACAAATAATTTCATGCAAGAGATGAAGCACAGAGCATTCAGATCATAGTTTAGCAAACAAACTCTGAGGCTACTGGTCAAGAAAGGCACAAAAATGTGCTCCAACAGAGCCTGAGTCATGTTTCAAAAGAACTGGTTTTAGCCAGAAGTCGTCCAACAATTCTGAAGTTAAGAATAGTAAGGGAATGACCAAAGTATATCATGAAAATGTGCCAATCACTCAAAGTATCTTCTAAATCTAGTACCAAAGCTCAGAGTAGAACAAAGATTATACAGATGGCCTATTTCTTATTTGCTTTAAACTGTGGACGTGGCCACTGACAGAGGGCTTCTAGCTCATGTGTTCATCTTGCATAACAGTAATTAGAGCTACATTAAAAACCTGACAATGTATAACTAAATACCTTCTTGTTTCATATATAGCATTTTTCTGTCCTCAAAATACAGTTGTGTTATATATGCCCCAGACAGGCTATATAAAGTCCATCGGTGGTTTATCACTAATCCTAAGAGAATTGCATTTTTTATGCACAGCTAGTTTCTAGGTTTAGACAATATGTTTGAAAAAAATGGGGCATCTCTTGAGACAAAAATTATTATGTGGAAAGAAAATGTTGTAAAGCAGGAAGGAAACAAATGATTGTACTTTCAGGCTTGTGTACACATCTCAAAATTAAACTGTTTATCATTAATACGCACTGGACAAAAAATCTGACAATCAGTATCATGCCATTTGCCACTACCGACAGATTTTATTTATGAGAATTTGCCACTAATATTTTCCTTCTATTCGAGAAAGTTTAAAACTAAACATTTGAGATTCACAAGATTGCCACAATTTTTATCAACTGGAAAGCATGAATTCAAAGTAAAAAAAACCTGACTACAGAAGTGACTACAATGGAACATGCAATC
Organism: Heliornis fulica; assembly: GCA_013399135.1. Lineage (NCBI taxonomy): Eukaryota > Metazoa > Chordata > Aves > Gruiformes > Heliornithidae > Heliornis > Heliornis fulica. The sequence continues at coordinate 72,427 of VXBZ01001594.1, forward strand.
ACATCAGATAATAGTACCCATCACAGCTATCCAACAGGAACAATAGGAAAAATTATATAAATATTTTTGAGATGGAATTTTATAGTCAAGTTGCCACTGCAGACAACTACACTTAAAAATTTGTATGTTTTCCTTACAATCCCTGTCCGTAAGACCTTCCATTCTATTTTATTTTGTAAGTGAAGGCTCAGAAGTAGTAGTTTTTATCAAACACAAAGAGGCTGGGTTTACTATGAAAAAAGGTACAGGCAGTTAATTCAAAAGCAAGACACAATTCTGCTTATCACATGCTTATCACATGGCAGTGTCTTTCAGGAAAACACCCTTGCACAAGAAAACACACAAAAAAGTTTAGCATCCTAAAAATATTAGTACATATGCCATAAACTTCAAGTTCTAGCAATCAAGTAAGGGGGCAAAGAAAAATAGCAAAGAGTTAATAGTACATCATAATCCAATATGTATAAACACAACTATACACAAGTAAAATAGCCATGACCCAACAAACTGTAGGCCTACAACACGACCTATTCAAAGATTAACTACAGTGATCTTCAGATTGCAAAAATTATAATGAAGCAGGGAGATAAGGAGAGTTATGTCCACCAGCAATACTCTTCTCCATCCAAAGCTCTCCTCCACCAGGCATGTCACCACATGTTACAAATCTGTGGAAAATGAGTTCCACAAATTTAAGAGCTTAGGAAGACTCAGTGAATAATTTGTTCAGTGTATGAAGAAAAAAATTCATCAACTTGGTCAAAATCAAGTTCTACCATGAAATCAACTCTCACAAATTTTAAAAATCTCTAAATAGCTTGGTTGGAAGGGTGATATTAGTCACCACTTGAAAAAAAGGCATGTCTGTTTCAATTTTTGTTTTAGCAAAACATAAAGATACTCAGCAGCACAAAGAAAGATTCAGAAGCAACTATGAAGAGATGTTCACACCAAACATAGTTGCTCCTTTTCTGTATCACTAACAGCTGTTCACTTTACTAACATAATTTTTTATTCAGTTTATCCCATCAGATGTGGTTCTGTAGACCATCACATACAAAAGCAAAATAAGTGACATGCAGTCATTAAGTATGAATGCTTTCTTCACAATTATATCGTGGCTGTTTTTCAGAGTAGGCAACTAGACTTGATGACTTAGAAGACACTGTCCAGTCCAGAATGACATTTACAGTCATTCTGTAGAGCAGAACCCCATTTAGTCACTTCCTCTCTCATAAAGTTAATAACCCTGCGAGGATTAGATAGAAATGGCATTAGAGACTTAAATACATATCACATTTATAATTTGGAAATAACTCCTAGGATGGAAGCAAGTATTTTTTTCTGTCAACTGCCAACACTGCAACTATTTTATAATGTCCAACATTATAGTCTTTCATTTTATGATTGCCATTAGTGTTATCAGAAGAATCTTCTTCTGAAAACACTGCTAAATAAAGAGCAATATTCTTTTTTATCATTAGAAACACAGCTTGGATGAGCAAGCCTGCTCCTCACTAGGGAGTGTGGTGATGACACTGAGCTAATTTGGGGATGGGAAGATTCCTAGCATAAGGCTGAACCAAAAATAAGAAAACTGGATGACAGGCAAAACTAATTGGCTCGAGTGCTATAAACACAGCTTCCAAACTCATAGTCTACCTTCTCCGTGTATGGAATTCACCATGTAGACCTTTCTTATTTAACCAGTCTTATGGAACTCCACATCATTACTTCTTTATCCAGTGCAAACCTGTCCATATGCTGCAGGGTCTTCATCTGTGTGGACTACTAACTTCCCTCTCATGTGAAGATGTGTTAATTGCCCAAAATATTTATGGTCAATACTACCTATGCCAATTACTACTTTCACGAAGTAGTGTTAGAAACCTAATTAATTGCTAACTGTCATGTAGTTGCATTTTATAAGTGCCTGCATCACATAATCAGAACAATTCTCCAAGGAAATGTTCTTTCACATGACAGTTTTGAAGTGCCCCATACGGAGGAGTCAAACTTGGACTAGTCCCTCACTTAGAAATGATGTTCCATAGCTACTAATGTGCACAAGCACATTTCTGGCTTGCTTACTAAAATCAGAACAACAATCATGACTAAAAAATCTTTATTATTCTGCAGAGAGCAGGTGATCCTGTTCAGGAAAGACTGTGGCAGGAACACAATAGATATTTTGCACTAAATATATATATATATATATTTATATCTATCTAAATATATACATATGTATGTACATATACATATTACTCAACAGCTGTGATTTCAGTATGCTGACCCATCCTTATCTTTTAAGTGCTAAAATGTTTACCATGCCCTATAAGCACTAAAAGCATAACATAGTTACAGAAAGAATTACATATGTTGCTTAGCTAAAGGAAGATCCCTAATTACTAATTAGTCCAGGTATCCCTTCAACAGAGTGGTCTGACAAAATGGCAAGCAAGAAATATCATGAATAACATTTTTAACAAAACCACATTCTCTAGCCATCAAGAAATAATCAGCATCAAAACACAATAGCCCTAGAACACACTGAGATAAACAAACTTGTAATCAGCCATATATTCTCTTACAGGGAATACAAAAGGTTGTGGCAGTCCTTCCAGAGGAGTTTCCAGAAAAACACTTCTGCTTATCTTTGACTAGCACTTATTAGTAAATAATTACACTCAATAAAAGATTTACTATATGGGGAACTATTTCAGTTACTTTTTTCTGTTTACGTCACATCACTCATTTTGTGTGTATGAGGCAGCAGTTTCAACTTCCAACACTGTGTAGCTTTACAAGGTCAGTAAAATAATCGAACAGACACTTGAATGAGGCTGAAAATCCCTAGGCTGATCTTCATTTATATTATTTACTTCCCCCTGGTCCCCCCCACCCCCTGTCACTACTACAACACACTGCCTTCACCAAATAATTTTCACACAGATAGTACTACCCCTAACAGCAAGTCCTACTTCTTGAAGACCAAGTGACTTAGAAAGAATCATGGAATCGCTTGGGTTGGAAGAGACCCAACCATGGCCTAACCCTGCCTAGTCCACCTCTAGACCATGTCTTCAGTGCGTGTAAGTACTTGCAGTTACCAACTACAAGTTCTCAGTCACATTTACAGACACCAAAAGTGAAAACACCAAGAAGTTAGTTCAATTTGAAGGGCTGAAGTAGGTAAGCAGTGAAGGAAACTCAGACACCTTAGTCACAGCCAAAGTAAAATGACCTATTGATCAAATTAATAATTTACAAAGAAATGCAGCAATTCTTGCTCTGCAGTATCACTCAACTATTTTAATTGCAGAAAGAAATTAACAAAACCTAAAAGTAGAAATTAAATGCCAGTGAAAATCAGCTGCCATCTAAAAACGGTATTTTTGTTCATTTCCCAAAGTCCATGCCTAAAAAAATTAATTGATATATCACAACTCCTAAAATTGAACCTACTCAGGGAAGCACATCTCTATGTTCATTATCACCCCATCTGTCTTTTACTTTGTTCATCTTTAAAATCTGAGAAATACGTGAAAAGGTCAAATTGACAATGTAAAGCCAGAGAATACAGACTTCTTTCTAATGATCTTCCCGTTCTTCCTGTGTTGACTTTTGCAGTGTCAGGATGAGTGAGAGGTTAAGATGTTATAATTTTCTATAGAAGGCAATACTGACATAATTTATTGGCCTGACTCTATATAAGCATAGTTTAAGTCTTAAGAGGCAAGAATTCCAAAGCCAAACATTTAATTATTGTCGGAAAAGAAGACGCTGGGAGATCGAAGGTAGTGACTACCTTTTATTGTCTCAACTACTTGCAGGAACTGCATATGATTTTATACTTTTTAGTTACATTACAGCATTTTGAGTGTCATTACATGATTGGATAACATCTTGTTTTTGCAAGTAGTGATTGGTTAGGCATTACATAGGTTAGTATCTTCTGTTATGGCTTGGTTACACCCTATCTGAGGGTCCAGGCACAGATGTTCAGCCTCCTGTTTTCATCTAGTGTTTAGCCACCAGGTCACGTGGACCTGATAACATACATACCATTCCACTCACTCAGCACTTTGCTTCAGGCCAGAGATGCCCTGCAGCATCGTGGCCTTGTACTGCTAGCCATCCCCCAACAAAATATGGTTAGGTTGTAATATCTGCCTTCTGTCTGGCCATGTTTGGAATACACTTCTTTTGGTAGAGGGACTTAGGAAAGGAAAAGAGCCAAAAAACACAGCCCTAAACCTCATCATGTCCTCAAACTAGGTCAGACTTTTGTCTCTTAGAATAACAATAAGCCTCTTAGAATAACAAGAGGCATTGCGCTATAAAGGTTGAGGGGAAAAAAAAAAGAAGAAACAGCAGCAATAAAATACTAGAAAGCAAAGAAACAAGATTTTTCAACACAGCTAAATAGCTTGCCAAAACACTTATTCCCTATAATAGTCCTATAATAGTGTAATCAAAGCAACAGATGGCTAAGAGCTAATGGAACAGAAAGGCATCAGGAACTGTTGTAAAGAATTATCTCATGAAACATAAAGCAATATTCCAAAGTTTACCAAGCCTTAGGCTATCAATGTGACAATGATTTTAAAGAAGGTATCTAGGACCTCTGAGAAAAGATCAGTTAGATCATCTAGCCCATAACAGTTATAAATTTTATTCCACAATGTTCTATTTGAGTGCAGAAAGTGTAAAAATTCAAAGTAGAAATCATACAAAATGATAAAAACTACCAGGCAACAAGGAAATGGGAGCATCTGAGCCAAATCAAGCCTTAAACGCTTCTCTCATTCCTTACACAACTTGACCCCTTTCTAACACCCTCATCAATAACAAACCTGTTGGCCAGTTGAGCTGAAGGTTTGGCATCTTTATTAAAAACACAGCTGATGGTTTCAGAAGATTATAGAGTGTAGAGGGGGTAAGGTTGTAGCACCTCTCCCGCCCTTGTGCAACCTTGACTTGTACCTGCTCACTCAAGTCCCATTACTGAAGCACAGAGGTACAAGAACCCAGAATCTCATTACTAAATAGCTGTTCAGCATTGAGAAAAGAAGACTGAGAGGGGATCTCATCGATGTTTACAAATCTCTGAAGTGTGGGAGACAAAGGGAAATGACCTTTTTTCAGTGGTCTGTGATGACACAAGGGGCAATGGCCAAAAAATGCACACCAGTATGCAAAAGAACTTCCTCACGGTGAGGGTGAGTACTGGAACAGGCTGCTCAGGGGGGTTGTGGAGTCTCCTTCTCTGGAGACATTCAAGACCTGTCTGGACACCTACCTGTGTGACCTGCTCTAGGGAACCTGCTTTGGCAGGGGGGTTGGACTCGATGATCTCTCGAGGTCCCTTCCAACCCCTGCAATTCTGTGAATCTGTTATTCAGTGATGTTTGCAAAGCAGCTTGCAACCAGATGTTTTCTCACCTCACAATATCATGATGTACATGTTCTCTCTGTCAACTTGTTGCCATTACAAAACAAGTAACAATAACAGGTTTTACTTTTAACTTAGCCTCAACAATTAAGAAAAGGAATTAGCTACTGGAGATCTTTTTTTTTCTCTGTTAACAAAAAAAAACATTTTCAGGCAAAATATCCTTTAAATGTTACACTCCATATGATCTGAATATCTACCAAAAGCCATCCAGTTTTCCTGTTCTCTTGCTAGTCTTTGCAACAAGATAATAATTACCTATTCAAGTGGCAATATCTTATTTCTGGAATGTGTACATATATTGTCAACAGCTCTCAAGTGCCCTTAAATACTTACAAGGAGAGAATTTAAAGACTTACTTTATTTTAAATTCTTTTCAGTTATTAGTTTCACATTTAACTACAGACAGATGCCAGATTCACTGCTGGATCATATTTCAAAACATTTCTTTTTCTTCTTAATACAAATTTCAAATTCCTTTTATCACCAACCTACAGGAAACTTTGTGAAGAATCATAGTCTCATAGTAGTTGAAGTTTGCAGGGACCACTGGTCATCACCAAATCCACCTTCCTGTTCAAAGGAAGGTCTGCCAGACCAGGCTGCTCAGGGCCTACCAGGGCAGAGACAGGCTAGTTCCAACGTCCCTGAAGACATCCTTCTCCTGCTCCATTTCCCCTTCGTGGTTCTCCTAACAGTTCCATGAAAACATAACAATGGAATCTTGCAGGTGTTTTCATTGAGCTTTACTGATGCCAGCCTGAAAGAAAGCCAGCATCTGTATGCTCATCGGCAGCATGACCTACACCCTGACAGTGTGATCAGTCTCCAAGCCCTCCTGTAAATTTGGCCACTGGGAGAAGCATGACAAGACCGGCTTCCTTCTGTTATGGACGCTACATTTAAAGAAATATATTTTATATTTCTACAGTCCTTTAAAAAAATAACAGAAAATCTCTTTAAAATATATGGGTAAAGCTACATTATATAAAATCTTCACTATGAAGAAAAAGTCTGAAGTTACCTAAATAAATACTGCATCTGATTTTGGATGCTGCTAGCCCATGCATTTGGAATCCTGTTGTGCCACTGAAAAAGGTCAGTCCCTACCCGCCACTTTAGTTATCTGCCAGTAATGGTTTTTGAAACCTTCACACATGTAGGACTTACTGGAGGCGATACCTGCAGAAGGAAAGAAGTGACATAAAAGAGAAGAATAAGCAGTACAGTGCATAACTTGTTCCACACAGAGGATATTATTCATCACCTAGGAACTGCTGCATTTTGATGCAAGATTTCCCCTTTCTAATGCAACACACTGTTTGGTTCTGTATGCCATTTCAAGCTAAGACAAAGCTTTAAATCTTTTGTTACCATAAGAACACCTCAAAATGTGGGATAAAGCAGAATTTCATGTAGCACTGATCAAGAATATGATGAAACACCCATTTCTCAGAGAAGATTAAGACAAAGAGCATGTTTTTAATCTGAGAAAAAGGAAAAATTAATTACATTATCTTATTTAGATGAGTATCATGGCTAGTCGATCATATTTTTCATTCTGTTTTATGCAGATGTGGCTTATTAATGCTTTATATGTTTTTCTTGGATCACCTAATCACATTATTTCAGAACCTGTTAACAATCAACAGTCAACAGTACAAACCACAAATAGAATTACGGTCTGGGAGAGGCATTTAACAATAACATACTATCTTATCTGGAGAGAAAGAACCTCAATGTAGCCTTAGTTTTGAAGAGAGACAGATACACTAAAGTACCAATTAAAAAGACTGGGATGGATTACAGAGAGACCCAGCCAAAGCCATATTCACTCTCGGCTCAGTTGCATCCCTGGAATCCTAGCAGAATTTCATACACACTGCTCACCTTTGAGTATTTAAACCAAATCAGAAATCATCTTAATCAACTGCTATAAAACACTGGACAAGGATTTTGGAAGACAAGCTCATTTCAGTTTTGATTAAGCTCATTATCTATAAAGACTAGACCCATGTAATTAAAGCACTGCAATGTCTGATAACAAAAAAACCTCCACAGTTCTCATTCCAATCTTACCTCAACTACTTTCAATGAGATCTAATCTTAGCCTGCCTGCCTTGATCAGTAGCCAGGCAAACACCACATCCTTGTTTCACAGCTCTGCCTTATACATGTTCCATTCCATCCTCCATCCCTTCTGTAATCTTGTCCTCATAACAGCCTCTTCCATTGATATCCTTCTCTTTGGAGTTACCTTCAACTCCTAAACTTAGTTTCCAGTTTCTGTACAGAGACATACCGTTCTCGATCTCCGCCATTCCCCCTACAACATATTTTATTTACAAAGCTTTTCACGGTTGAGCTGTTTGTAGCAGTAGTCCATGCCTTTCTGCACATAAATGGATGAACCGATTATCATAGTTGCCTTAATTATCTTAAAAGCATTAGAATCAGACACCTTCATGCCCTTACAGGTATTATCTAGTCTTTGTGTGGTTTCAGTTCTGCAATGTGGTGAGAGCTGTCCAAGACATAATACTTGACATGTTTCCAGCCCAGAGAAACCACCTAAACAGATGGACAACCAGAACACAGAAGCAGACTATGCAGAAGCCTTTAATTTAAAATCCTTTCTGTCTGCAAAGAAAGCTGAACTTAATGTTATTAAACATTCCGGTGTTTTCATGATGGATATTCTGAGCAGTAATTTTTTTGTGATCACAAATGACATTTACTAATTAGTATGAAACCTAACTCTGTTTCAAAACAAGTAGTCTCAGTAGGAAAATCTAACATGAAAGGTGGTTTCTGATAGCTTTCTAAGCTGCTCTGACTAATTTTTCCCCAACATACACAATGCATAGCTGCTAATTCCTTAGAATTCATTTAATGTCTACACATTTTTGGACCAGTAAAGCCATCTGTATTCTTTGCTCTACACCTATATGTGTTTAAAATATCATCTACAATAAAAAATTAAGTTTTAACATTTTTGTTGGCAACTGGCCAAATTAATCAAGATGAATCTTCAAGGCAAACGACCAGGAGTGAATTTAAAAATTATCAAGCTGATTCTCATATACAATTGTCACTAAAGAGAATACAAAGATTTTGGCAAACAGCTAAGTGATGATTCATAGCCAAGTGAAGGGATATAAAACATTAATGACCTCAATTTTCACCTATTACTTTACCATAAAAGACAGTTATATAAAAACATTGTTCAGATCAGATGTATTTTCAGGAATACCCATTTATAGAAACTATTTATAAACCACTTTCTTGCACTATCATAAAAACAGGAACAGAAATGATGGGATTAGCAGGGCCACAGAATAATAAATCCTTACAAATAAACACCGGAAAGTGCAGGCTATTTGTTGCGCTGCACTGAAAAGTGCAGTAAAGTACTTGCAAATACTCCATTATCCAGTCACAGATTTTCAGTCTAATTCTGCATTTATGAGTCACAAACACCTACAGAAAAAAAAAAAAAAAAANTAATCTGTCAATCCACTTTAATTAACTATTTACAGAAGCTGGGAGCAATGAGAATTTTACTCTCACAAAAATACTGTGTCACAGTTGGACATCAATTGAATTAAGCTTACTAAATTATCTCTATATAGGGCAAGTGCACAATGGCAAAGTGATATAAAGCTTTCTATATCACATCTGAAAGCAGACAAAATCTGCACAATCACATAATCTGTTTCTAATTCAGTATACGTATTTTAATATTTTAATATTTTAACACAGACCCATCAAAATCTGAAAGATCAGGATCTCACAGGACAAGAGACTATCACCACGCCTATTATTTTCAAGCCTTTATAACTCAGCAGAAAAAAAAAGCCAAAATGTGAAAATATCCCCCCATTCATTAAAAAAAGCCTCCTATGTTTATCCATTATAAAATATTAATCTATTATCTTAGAATGACTTCTCTACAAGTCTTTTTCTTCTTTTTTTTCCTTACTAACCCTTTAGGTAAAGCATTATTTTTATTTTTATTTTTTAATTAAAAATCTCTACTATTTACTAGATTTTGTTTTCCAATAATTCTAGTAACAATGAACATGACCAAATACTACAAAACACTCCTGGGAAATTTAATGAGCACACAGAGATGATGTACTTTGCTGTCTGAATTCACTGCACATTTTCAGAATGTCCCCATTGGACACTGTATGTTAGCAATTAATCACTGGCACTCCAAACATTTATTTTAACTCAAAACCATTCATGTTTAAATACATACCTATAGATACATCTATAGTGTTATGTATCAGCATATGAACAACCAGCAACTTTTAAAAAGCACAGTGAATTTAAGAAGAGATCAAAGTGAATCTATCCATCATGGCATTACTAGCAGTATCACATTCACATCATTTTTTATCTTTTGCATTCTTTACTAATAATAACAAAATGCATTTGATGGGAGTTTTCTTTAGCAAGGATGCAGAGTACAAATATCAAGTGACTTGGAATATAACACACATTCACATCATGCTTCACATTTTCCATCTGGAAAACACGGACAACCGTCCACAGCTGAAATGGATGCTACAGGTTTATCATTTAATTATTGCTGTATGAACCACCAGTAACTTCCTTTCAACTTTGTGAGTAATTCCTTCCATGAAGAGAAGCATGTTTTCTTTAAAAAATAATCATTTGGATTACAAGCTAGAATTTACAGTAAATATGTCTAATTTATTATCTAAGGGCAGTATTGCTAGCACAGCATTATAACACATTAAATAACTGGGTAGCTTTTGGCCCCAGATAATAAACAATGTTTCAGAACATATAAGTGCAAGATTGAGCCCAGAAATGCATTTCCCCACTCCCCCCCCATGAAAATCAAGAATATGTATTTTCTCCTCAACATCTCTCTATACACTTCCTTCCTCTCCAACTCTGCCTCTAGAGGAGACACTCAAATTTGACAAAAACTTTGACTTTTTAAACAACTGCAGATTCATTTGAGATTGTTGTTGTGACAGGTTTCCATGGTACTTCCCTGCAGTAATCATTGTTTCTGCCTTCTTTATTTCTATTTTATAAAATATCTCTGAGTAGCAAAAAAAGGGGAGATGAAAAAAAGAGTGAAGAAAAAGCCTCACCAAGTTGCATCTCGGTGATATGTAAGTTACAGCCAGAGCAACAACAGAAAGGAAGCAATAATGAAAGAAGCTGTTGGTACTTTCTTCTTTGCAGGTTTAAGTCACCAGAGTACAGACAAGTTTAATTTTTAATATCAGTATCAACCATGTGAACTCTTGAGCAAGCAGTAGTAGTATTGTAGTTAGTGTAGTGTCAGTGAAACAGCAGTACTTTCAATAGCTTGTCTGCTTTTAAGTTATAGGAAGAAAACCTGCAATCCATTGACTAGAGTTCAGATTGAACAGATTAAAATGTGATTTTTCAGGAGTAATGGAAGCCAAAATTCAAAAAATGAGACAAATCCAGAACTTCCCAAATATGCTGTCCACACAGGACTATGGTTATTCTTCCTTTGACTCTTATGACATCCCTTGGGTCTAGACCATCTTTATTAAGTAGATCGAACTTGCAAGGACAAATGAGTTGTCTTGACTGCAAGAGTAAATAAGCTTCTATATGAGTAAATGATAAGACCACCTAGTGAGGTGCCTTAGTGCCAAGCCCTTTGTAAGTTACAGCAGTATGCGATCACCCCTGCCTGGTACTCCAGGGCAGGTCATCCTCATCAACAAGAAACAGGGCAAAGCCCTTCATACTTAGGATGACCCTGGCCTTCGCTTCCACTTCCTGAATCATAGAATTGTTAAGGTTGGAAGAGAAGTACTTTAACATTTCTTTACCAGCACCTTCATTTTTTTCATCACTTGTATAGTCAATAAGCCATCCCCCATGCCTAGAAGGAAGCCTCAGGTTCTTGGGAAAGGCAGTGGCTGGTGAATCCCAGATCACCTCTAGAAGAGCTGCAAGCATATGCCGAGGTTCAGGCTTTATATACTCACATTCTCTGCTGCAAATCTCATCCTTAGACACTTCACGCACTGAGTGCAGAACCTAGACGACTAAACAGCATTATGAACCCCAAACCATACTCCCCACTGCCACAAGCCTTACTGTGCTTGGCAAGGCCTAGGAGTATTATAAATCTGGTCCATGATCTCTCACAGAGCCTCTGTGAGAGATCATGGACAGGTCCCTACAGCACAAAGGTGCTGTAGGGACCTGTAAAGAATTCTGGCAATGTAGATTCCAGAGTTACCTAATGTAAAGGGATAGATCAAACTCAGGTAGCCTGTTACTGAAAACATCAAACCCTCTGCTCAAAACAACATACAGAATACCAAGAATAGCAACAGTGTTTTTGCAGTGCACACCTAGTCCATTAAAATATAAGACTTGGCACAGGGAATTTCTGGAAGATGCATAGAGGTTTCTCAGTCTTGCTTTCCTTCTGCTTGAAACCTAGATAATGCATATGACCAAAAGAGATGTTTATTGATTTATCACAAATACAAAGAACTAATCTGATTAAATGTTGCAACTTAGTATTATCTCAGAATGAACCGATCCATTAATACACAAGCATACTTTCGTAACAGCTCACACAAGGAACAAACAATACATGACAGTTGAGCATGTCAGCTAAAAATTACATTTTTCTAGTTATATACTAGTAAACAAAGACACATGGACTGAAAAAAACCATACTGAAAGATAACTGAAAGATACATATGGCTATGCACAAGGTCATTTATAGACACCGGATGAGTTCATAAGACTTCATTTGATGTTAGATATTCACTTTTTTGAGAAAATTACATTAATATTTGACCTTTTACATGATATACTTATAATTTAGTACCTCTAACTACCAAGATGAATGAAAAAAGTAGTTTTAGTTTTCTGGTCAGCCAGACATCCTGAATACACATCAGAATGTCTTTTAAATCACGGACCATTGTCAAAATATTTGATGACTGAAACCAAGTGATTTTTTTTTTTTTTTAAGTAGAATTCTAGAGGAACTTCCAGCAACAGATCTTCAGTATGTAACACTGTCCTTCATCTGCGTTCAAGTGGATCACTACTATGTCATACACATTTTTAATAATGTTGTCACACACTAAACAAGTTAAGATCAAAACCATACAATTCTAATTTCACTGTAATGACACTATCACCTGTGGAAAAAAGGTACACCTGATACAAGATTGGGATTTGGAAAACTGACAACTGAAGGAAATTGTTTACAGTCCCCTTCATCTTATTAATATAGGATGATACTGTGTTCCTTACTGCTAAAGTCCTCCAGCTTCACTCAACCTAGAGAATTACTGTGTCCATATTCACTGATTTCCAGCATTACTCATATGTGCAAGAAACAATCTCCAACATAGGTACTCAAAACCTACTAGGTTATATGTGTGAACTACCTTATACAAAAAAAGAACTATCCATAACATGTATTTAAATCTGTAAGATGTGAGCTATAGTCTACCCTTTCTTTATATGATTCTATTATCTCTGCATGCAGTCTTTTCAACAGAAACTTATATTAAGCAGGTGAGTGGGTGTGGTGAGTAGAGCACAAATATTTTGAGAGAAATTCCTGACTGTATCCCTTCAATTTGTAGTATCTTAGAAGAACATTACCCCTCAAAAGGCTAAAGGAGTTTCTCTTTGATTTTTTCTAACAATGTGTGCAGAGAATGCCTTAGACACGCACAGAGTTCCAGCAAAACACCAACATATGACACGCACTATATTTCAACTTCATGCTCTAATTTGAAAGCTTTAGTAAATAGCAACTCTGTTTAAACACAGAGACTTACGTAAGTTTCTGAAGGACTAGCATTACTGAAACATATACTTTTACTTGGGTATATAAATTATTCATATTTGGATCTGTTAAGCTTTTATAAATGGAGCATCCTTTTCTCAGACACCATTCTCTACTTCCAAGAGTGTAGATTCTTCACCACTCTACTGAACATATGCTCTACATACTAACCATTCTATCAATCCAACCAGAAATCAACAGTTTTGTTTTCTTCACTTTAAACCCAACACGATTTTTCTTCAGCAAATCTTCATTTACTGGTTACTTTTAAAATTTTCTTCGTATTCTACACAAATGCTATCTTGATTTCTTTTACTGTTTGCTTATTACAGCCAGACCCTGTTGGCTAGTAGGTAAGAAGGCTCTAAGTTAACAATAACCTAAAAACGTCACCATTCAGATTTTCAGAATTCTGATACAACACAATTATTCTTTTTTTTTTTTCCACTTTCACATCAGGTAGTGTGCCAACTGATTCACAAAATTACCAGTGTGTGAAATGCAGTACTGAGTTGTCAAAAAGGTGATTACTTTGTCTACAGTGGCAAGTATTTTCCATTAGTGAAACTTCACATTCATTAAAAATGTGAGTGTTGTGTCAACCATCAATTGTAAAGCAGCTGCAGGGAGGCCCAGCCTTTCCAGCTGCGTGAACCACTGGCCTTTGTGCAGGTACAGGAGAGGTCCCCAGGCCATGTTCCCTACTCTATGAGAAGACTACAGCACACATGCTGGTGGTATTGCATGTGCCAGAGACATGACACCAGCCAGAGAGGTGTTCATTCACAGGAGCTACCTTCTATGTGCGCATCTGCTGCCGCTGGGGTGCTGGATGATCTGTTCAGGAGTCAGTTCCAGGACATCATGTCCCCTGACTTTTCCAAGAAGCTGCTAAATTTACCACACAGATTGGAAAGATCTTAAGTAGTTCAAGTTTACTCTCTTTCTCTAGAACAACTGTACCTACAGCTAAAAATGGATCTCACAGAAATTTACCCAAACTGTTATTCTTAAGCCTAGTTTTCAGTGTTCCCCACTTGACTATCTTTCCAGTTAGTCCACATCCTTCTTGTTATGTTGAATTCACTATTAAAATCCATGGGGCTGAGTAGATTACAAGTGTCGCTCTATACAAGCAGAGCAGAGAGATTTACTCATGTTTAACATACTTTTGTTGACACCTCCCAATACAATATTTTCCTCCTTTATATCTGCTTGATATGGCTTGTATGGAGACTGCAATACACTATACCCTCAAAATCTCCTTCTGCAGGTCTACTCTCCTCACAACTGTTTCTACTACATGCCCATGCTTTTCTTCCCTTTTTCTTCATGCGGTATCTTACAATTAGTTCTTCTTAAATAGCATTCTAGATTTTCAAATCAACTTCTCAAGATCTCTGAATTTTCTGTCCTTACAAGACCTCTTAATCCTTCTTAGGGGAAGTCTGTAAATTTAATAAGCATATTCTGTATTCCATCATTAATGTGAGCACCAAATAGTACTAACCCTGTGGTAAGTTCCTGCAGAAACTCACTTGATATATTCTTCCTCATATATATGAGGACAGGCTGAGGGAGCTGGGTCTCATCAGCTTGGAGGAGACTGAGGGGGGACCTCATTAATGTTTATAAATATGTAAAGGGTGAGTGTCAGGAGGATGGATCCAGGCTCTTCTCAGTGATGGCCAGTGATAGAACAAGGGGAAATGGTTCCAAGCGGGAACATAGGAATTTCCATCTGAATACAAGGAAGAACTTTTTCACTGTGGGGGTGACAGAGCACTGGAACAGGCTGCCCAGAGAGTTTGTGAGTCTCCTTCTCTGGAGACTTTCAAGACCAATCTGGACACGACCCAATGTGATGATCCTGCTCAGGCAGGGGGGTTGGACTGGATGATCTTACAAGGTCTCTTCCAGCTCCTAATATTCTGTGATTCCATTTTAGAAGGGAATCAACACTGTATAGCTTTCCAAACTGATCTGCACTTACCATGTAGCAGTTTCATCTCGACTACTCTTCCTCAGTTTGAATTTGAAAATGCCACAGGTAAAAGTACTACAGACAAAATATCAGACCCCACAATTACACCTGTGTCCACTAAACTGATCACCTTTCAACAGAATGAAACTAAGCTGGTTTGACAGGATTCTCTTGAGAAACCAGTGTTGATCATGAAGTACACTTAGCACATGTACACCTATCAGGCATAAGCATATCCGGGACACCAAGAAAGTGTTTCAATGCTTGTCTGCATTTATGACTGCAGCAGAATTTAAAGGTCTGTGCATACTTATGTATTGGGGAAGCACTGGAGACTATGATGAAAGACACCAGCCACAGGAAGCAGCTACCATCACCATGCCGCCTGGCATGCAGTGAGTTCTCAGAAGCAGGTATCAGATTGGGTCAGCTGTCCTGAGTGGTTGCACGTGGCTTGCAGACTAAAGGTCGTTTACCACTACAGTACGTCACCCTTTAACACATATATTCACTGCCTAAAATCTGTAACCTGAACAACTGTGTTGAAGTGGAATATTCTGTGAAAGGAGAACATTGTCTTCTGATCACCTCATGAAATTATGAGAGAAATACTTCCCTTTACCAGGAGAGATTGTTACATACCCTCCTCCACCATTCATCCCTTCTTTGAAATCCTAACTAGATAGCCTCCAAAACGGTCCTTTTAAAATTAAATGTGGTAGCTGAAAAATCTAGAAACAAAGGTTAAATCTTTGAACTATCAGTTTGTACCCTAGACTTTTTCTTGAACTACATATTCCTGTGTCACTTTATCATTTTTAAATGGTATCTAATGTAATTTAACAAAGCTGTTAGAAGAAAAATTGAAAGTAAGTCAATACACGGAGGCCAAAAGATTTGTTACCTCAGAAAGGCATTTGATTTTAGAAGCATAAAATATTAACAAAACAACATGACTGGGAATGCTACGATAAGTATTTAAAAAATGTGTTACCTTCCAAGATGCATTCCAAAATTAAGGGTCCTGCTCTAACTTCTGATTATCCTAATGTCTAATTGCTGGCACTCCCCAGTAAACATGAATGTTTAGTGGTAAAGGAACACTCCACTACCTGTTCCATCAATATGTTTTGGTTTGGACTTCTGCCACCCATCACCTAATATCCCATATTGATGTTAATCATTGTAATAACCCCTAGTTTTCAGTTTTCCATCACTGCTTTAATTGATCTCAATTATTCTGAAGAAGATGATTTGCACAGTGAAAATGTAGAAGAATACAAACATGCTCACATTAATAAAAGAAAATTGGGCAATAAATCTCATGTAGGAAGCAGCTGAGCTCTTTCTTTGAGGGTAATAGCCTGGTCAGAAAAGGCAGCTGCTGCAAAGCCAGTACATCTTCTAGCTGACAACACTGCCATTGCATGTCTGTCATCCACCACAGAGGTATTATCCCTGTGTCTCTGAATTCTACACACACATCTGCACCTCGTTACATCAACTCTAGCAGGGGAATTTTTTTCTTTTTTTTTAGTTCTTTAAATCAAATTGAGACTCCTCTATAAAAATTAGCTACCATGGAGATTATACGCACAGTTGCAATAATACTTGAGTTATATGTCCTACTCCCCTCTCACCTTAAAATCTATAGTAACTCACAATTCAGTCTTTCTTAAACTAAACTGTTTTACAGCCACATGTATTTTAATCTGTAAGGATGGAGACAACCTTAATCTGAAGAAGGAAGCACAGAGGTCATATGATTACATTGCCAAACAGAAGCAGGAAGGCACATACATGCTACATTACTTGAAGTTAATTTGGTGTGAAGACTATGGAATGCTTCCCATCAGCATTATGGTGTGCCAGAGTTCATGACTTTCATATAATTTATTTTAGCAATTCTTCCCAATGTCTATAGCTGGCCCTGATATTGTATAGGAATCTGAAGAGATTTTTGCTCCTCTACTTGTTGTTTAATTATTTTTTCAAACATTTTCTAATAAAGCCATGTAGCACTTAAAAGTACAATTTAAATACCCTACACAACATAAAATGTCTTTAAATTCAATAGAATTTGTCCTCCACAGATAGAAACTAGTTCCTATAAAACACAATTACAGTTGATGCTAAGAAACTTCCTCCTCAAGTAAAATGCAAAATGAAACATCATACATTTCCCAGAAGTTTGGACGGTTTCGTCCCTTCTTCTCTACACAGCAAGTGTACAAAGAACTCCATCTTCCCAAAGTGTTTAGGGAAAGGAAACCCAGGGCATTACATGATCATTTGTTTCTGTGCCTCTGACAGCTTATCTCGGATTCAGATGAATCAGAAATAAGCTAAAAATATTGGTTATCATGAAAAAAAAAAAAAGATAATAGTCTTTCAGGTTTTAGCATTTCAGAGTAAGAACCTGAAATAGTATTCCACCCACACTCAAAAAATTGAAGATATGCAAAAATTCCCACGTGCAAATTTATTATTTATTATTGAAGTGGGAAAACTACAACATTGGCAAAATTTTTTTACATTTTTGGTAATAAAGTAGGAAAGCAAATGAATTGGCTTCAGTCCTGAATCTTCTAGTGAACAGCTGGGAAGGAGGAGGCAAACAGCAGCATCCCAAAACCTAAACTGAAAAAGATGAGCCACGGATTGAGAAAAGGTAAAAAGACTGCCCAATTCTCTTTGGCTTGATACAAAACAGGCAAAATAAAGAAAAAGGAAGAAGATAAGTCATTTAACTACTAATTCTGATGACACATTTGCTACTTGTTACAAGGTTGGATTAAGACAAATTTAACAAAATTGAATAAAAACTATGAGCTTTAAACCTTGGAAATCAAAACTGGACTTTTTTCCACTAAAAATCTATCCTAACTATTCAATATAATCACAGATTATATTCAAATATACCTACAGCTATTTTTGACACCCTCCTTACTTCACCTCTAATAGACAACTAAATGCACAACACAACTTCTAATTAGTCCAGAGAAAACTGAAAGGAAATGAAAATATGATATTACTTTTCAAACTCTCCAGTCTACTTACTTTAAAATCCAGTACTACTTACTAAGGAAGACTTCTTCAAAAGGTAAAAGATTCTAAAGCAAGCACACTATGAAATGTTTCTGAAGGCCATGTAAGAAACATGTTTCCTGAGAAAGTCTACAGCAGTACTGAGTAACAGGTGGGAAGGATCAAAACGTGAAAAAGTGTAATAAGGTTTTAATAGATCTTTTTAGCTTTCATGTGTGTAGATTTGGGAAGCTATGTATTCCACAAATCTTTTCCTGCAGCTTTTGAGAAAATAAGCATCTCTGCTTTGCATTCTACACCTTCATACCACATGCAGGTTTATGGTAGAGTGGCAATTAAACCAGTTCTCAAACTTAGAATTGTCTGCCTACAGCAGATCAGCAAACAATATTCTTCTCCAATGCACAACTGGCTTCAAAGCTTCTTACTAAACATTAGACTGATGCCACAGAAAAAGATCAGATATCTCTTCTTCTTCAAGCTGTGTCTGGCAGACTATTCCCTTAACAGGAATATTTCTCAAAGATCAATCACATTAACCTTACTAGGATTCCACCTTACTTTCTCCAGACTGTTTGCAAAGGCATATTTCACTTCACCAGTTCCCTGAAATACAGATATCTGGATCGTGGTCCTGATTGTGGCACATCTCTTGAGGATAAAATGCTCTAGCTGGAATAAAATCACGGTGCAGAGGTCAGATGAAGTGATTTAATGGTCCCTTCTGAGTTGGATCTATTTCACCTTTATATAATGAAGTGATCCATTTGAATTGTTCTATTAGTACTGATTGTTGGAAGTTACGTGTAAATCAAAGAATTCTAGACAGGAAGAAACAATCTTAAAGATGACCCAAAAGTATTTCTCTACATTTGAATCTAGCATAATTATAAAGATACAGTGGTCAGAGTATTTTCATATTGTCTCACATTATTATTTTTTGGCAGAAAACAAAAGCTTTACATAAAAATCATCAGTAACAGAAACAACTTAAAACAGTTTGTTTAACTGCATGCTTAACCACATCCCATTTGAAGGTTTGCTACTGAACACTGCTTTTCCATAGCTAAGCTCTTTGGGTTTTTTGGGGGTGGAAATATGTGGGATATTCACAAACCTCCAACAATTACAAGAAATAATAAACATTTGATTGGGAGTTCTGACTCCAGCATCAGTTGGTCTAGTATGAGACCAACTGACACAAGTCCTGAATATATTTAAAACACAAGAGGTTTACCGATGAGCAGCTATCAACAAACAAATGTAATAAATGGAATATATTCAGTCAACAGGCTGTGAGAGGGTTGGCACAGGGAGGACTGCTCTACAAGCCATCCAAAATACACAAATAAACGAACTACAGAAACATGTCAGCCCTTTATGACCTCACAACAAGCTGCCTTGTGACATATTGTATGCAGAAACACATAAGTAGCTTTAAGTGAAATAACTACATACAGTTCAACTTCTCAAGCTGTAAGTAGATTAATAAGCAGATAAATTTTTCTTAGTTACACAAACACTACACCCCTCTAACCTCTAGCTTACACAAGTCAGTAACACACTGTAACCATGCTATCAATTGTAAACATCTACAGCTTCCTAGCCAACCCAGATATACTTCTGACCCTCTTGATAGATTCTTGATCCAGATTTTGATTTGCAAATGGGCATCTCTCCTACAGACCTTCTATCTATTCACTAAGCCTGGAGAAAAAAAAATAAATTATGACATCCTTCACATACTCAGGACAGCCACAGAAGCAGCAGCTCTGTTGTTTGCAATAAAATGAGATGTTTGTTCCTAATGGACAGTTGTAATTTAAGAAGGTCTTAGATATTTTGCTCATTCTTTACCCATCTGATCCTTAGTATCCTTCCAAACATTGCTATCAATAGTAAAGTTATAGAGTATCATCTCATTCACAATTGATCTGAATAAAAATTTATTGATTATTGCAATTTAGGCTTATTTTCTTTTCTGAATTAAATCCATGTTCATGTGCCTCTTCCCTGAAGAGGTATCTGTTAGCAAAATATACTAAGTAGTTGTCATTTGTGTTCACCCCTGTGATTTAAAAAGGAGCTTCACAGAAGAAGAAAAGGTTTTATTTTGAAGAGGTGAAGTAGACTAACTACAATTTTATATTTTTTTCACAAACTGAAGATAAACTATAGCAAAGATTCCTATGATCTGATGTCAGCCAAAAAAATAATAATCCTGCGTTTGCCTTACTGACTTGTCCTGTTTCTCTAGGGAGGTGATGAATCCTTGTTCACTCTCCTTGTTTGCTGACAGAGCACATAAGGCAGCATTGCAGGAATTATAGTTCCTTATTGATCATTTGAACTTTGCTTGTTGAATCATTACGGCAGGGAAAATGCTTGTGTCTGTCTATATACAAAAACCTCAAGGACAATAAAATATTCTTTAACCTTCTAAAGGATCAAAGTATGATTTTATAATATAAGAATAAACTCTAAAATGCATCAGCTTCTTCTCCAGGCCTAGATGTTGCATGGTCATATGCACCCATTACAAATCGAAAATAAGAATTGAAGGAGCAATCTAATCCTAATCTAGTATGGTAAACTATACTATGCAAGGCATCATCCTTCACTTTGCACTGATGCTAATGACTGAACAATTCTAGTACTAGGGGAACTTGTTTTGGCTCATGTGTAAGCAAAGTGCTGAATTTCAACATTAGCCATTAAGAGGACTATTAAAGGAGATGCAGATTAAACATGGATGTATACCTCATATCACAACACTTTTTCATTAAGGAATACCAAAACCAACATTTTAATTCTCAGCCTTCTTTCTACTGTATGTTTTAAGTCTTAGCATTGCTTAAAAAAGGCTCAAAAGGGTTCAAAAACCAACTGGACTTCCAGCCAAAAGATAACTTGCTCAGTCACATCTATTCCCTTATATGGCTACAGACAAAAGGAATATCTATTTTCCTAAACTTCATTCAGTGTCAGGTAGCCTATCCCAACATCCTTTGTGATATTGTTCTGACGTATAATATGATAACCCCTTTTTACATACACTCTAGATAAGGAACTTCGTGTAACTTGGGGGATAAGTACCAGTTTGGGTCATTTGTAAGACAGAGAGCATAATGATGTTCATGTCTTTTTCACTTGCTTTTTCAAGCAAAAAAAGAGGCAGAATATTTTGTAACAAAAGGGCATGACTTTTCAAAGACTTGTATCAATATAAATTCAAATAGGCAAGATCAGGTTCCAGTGGATTCCAAAAAGCGAAGTGTTTGGGCTAATAATAGCTATTTCCTGTGACAATGTCATTTAGATAGTGTGACATCACTTATGTCGTATACAAGCACACTGCTGAGGTTAATTTGTAGCAATCAATAACTAAGGATTTATTTTATTATATATGCATACAGTGCCTTGTAACACTTCTTTTTCATGAGATCAAATTTTGTCAGAAGATCTCTGAGAACTCAAGATTTCTATGTGTATCTGCGCGCATTATGATGGCTATTTATGAAAGGGAGCCTACTGAATTAAGTACTGGGTAACTGCTATTAAATTCCTAACCTTGAAGAATATAACAAAATTATTGCATTACTCAGTTAAGTTGTCACATTTAGCTATAACCAAAAGTCATCTGTCAATGACCTCTTGATGTCATGTATGCCAGCCAAGTCTTGGCATCATGGGCATAGTAAAACGTGACAAAGTGTTTTACTTTCAAATTAATTTAATGCCATTGTCAAAATATTGCTATCTTAATAAATTGTATAAGAAGTTAGTAAAACAAAAATAATCCACCTCCTAAAAAAATCCACTCTTTTCCTCCAACCTAGCAAGTTGTCATATATAAACCTGCCTTCACATTGTTGTAAAGGTCAATGCCTGCAAAACTGGTAATAAGCAGCAAAATGCAAGTGAAGATCTCCTTGAAAAAAGTTAATTTTACAAATATACAAGAATACTTCTATGTGAACACCTTACCCCATAACACCATTTGGATTTCTCTGTACTCTGCTATTTTCAGAAGACAAAACACACAGTGGTATGTCCTTATTCCTAAATGAAAGCATATGTAGTCTAATATTCTCACGACCAAAGAAGTTACTAGTAACTAACAAAGCCACTAGATTTTATTTTTTTTTAATACAAAGGGGAGGAGAGCAAGGGTGTGAAGGGGGGGGGAAAGGGTGAAAAGG
>VXBZ01001594.1:95282-156177 GCA_013399135.1 Heliornis fulica
CAACGAGGATGGTGAAGGGTCTGGAGAACAGGCCCTACGAGGAGCGGCTGAGGGAGCTGAGGTTATTTAGTTTGAAAAAGAGGAGACTGAGGGGAGACGTTATTGCTCTCTACAACTACCTGAAAGGAGGCTGCAGTGAGGTGGGGGTTGGTCTCTTCTCCCCAGTAACAGGCAACAGAACTCGAGGTAATTGCCTCAAGTTGCGCCAGGGAAAATTTAGGTTAGATATTAGGAAGAACTTCTTTACTGAGAGAGTCATCAAGCACTGGAACGGTCTACACAGGGATGTGGTTGAGTCCCCATCCCTGGAGGTGTTTAAAAGACGGGTAGATGCAGTGCTTGAGGACATGGTCTAAGGGTAGACTTGGTGGCGGTAGGTTAATGGTTGGACTGGATGATCTTAGGGGTCATTTCCAGCCTTAAAATTCTATGATTCTATGATAAGATGTGGTGGGGCAAAAAGGAGGGAAATATAAAAGAAGATAAAAGAAGATGAGAGGGAAGAGAGAAAAAGAAGTGTTGCTGCTCAGAAGCATCTTTAATCTTTTTAATTGTTCTCTCAATCTGCGCCAGCTTTACGCCTACAACACCCTTCAGGAATATATGTTTGCTTATCCTACATTTAGACAATTGCTGGTAAAAAACTTTAACTTTCATTATTCCTAGCACATTTCTCCCTGTAACATGCAGAAATTACATAGGGATAAATATACTCTCTAAAAATGCAAAGACTCCGTTAGCAGGAAATAAGTTTTCTAAAATAATGTAACAGAGCCACAGCCATAAGCAGAGATAAATTTCGCTGAGATAAGCACAAGAAATGGGTTGGTTTGGTGCAAAGATTTAAAATTCAAATATTTAAATTCCTCTGGGAAAAAAAAAAAAAAAAAAAGAGATGAAAGCCCAAGGACAACACTACCAGTTCCCCACACCCCCCTTTATGTTGGGACTATGGACAAGGATCCATTCACAAATGATGACTTGTGTGATTGAAGAGAGTAAATCAGAATAAGAAGTAAATGTGACTTAATTCAGGGTACAAATCACTTAATAAGATTATGAGAATTGTCACATAGCAACTGCCCACCCAACTATTACCCAGCCTTCAAAGTGGTGACTTCCAGAAAACAAAACTAGAAAAGCTATAATGAGTCACAGCTCCATCCCACGAGGTACCATGAAGCTCTCTTGAGAATTCATACGCTTCCACAGCCAGTTTACTGGGTGGTCAGAAACTCTGTTCTTTCAACTATGTGAATTTTTTTTGGAGGTTTCAGAGTAGATGATGTTAGTTGCACTTTATCATCCATTTGGATGTCAAAGAAACAACTTAGAGTAGCCCATAAAAACATCTGTTCTGAGCTACATACAGAAGTAAAAGACTAGAATGGAGTAATATGCTTACTGTCTAGCAAGTGATCCAGGCTTTTGATAAACACTTTTAATTTATTACAGAAGATTTCTGCTATACATTTACAGCTGATGTTTAACCCACCTTAGAATACACAGAATACTTCAGCTTCAGCACTTCAAAAATCTGTTGTCTTTAATCTACCTGATTTACAGGAGCTCTATATACCTAAGTATTAATTCTGATCTCAAAATAACTGTCAGCAGCGGGGGCTGAAGAAAGATAAGAGAGCTCACTGATTCATTGCAAAATATATTAAGGAGTACTATTGTTCTCCATGAATGATATTAGTTGTAAATGTTTTCATTATGCAAGTTGTAGTACTTTAAGAACACATTTTACATTCAGTGATCACAAGTTTATTAATTACAGTATGCTCCACTAATTACATCCAGAAAGCACCTTAATTGCCAACCTACTTGAGCAAATTCCCAGAATCTTGAGTTGAAATCCAAACAAGATATTAAGGAGTTTAAAGGTTTCATATAACAAAGTCATTAACACTAGAGGTATCTTGAAATTAGCATCTCACGTATTGTCTCTGTTGTTCAAAACTGGACCATTAAAGAGTAATGTAATATTATACAGTCTTATTGCTACAAATTAATAACTTACATTTGACTGCACACTTAAATTATCTTTTGATATGCAGAAGGAAATTTTAATATGGTGCTAAATAATAGCCAAGATGGCTTTGTCAGAATCAACTCATGCCAAACTGAAGTAATTTATTTCTGTGACAGATAAATGAAACTTTTAATGGGAAATATAACGCATTTTGATTTGAAGCAAGACTGACGACTATTTTAAGGGGATTTCTCTTAAGTAAGCAAAGCAAACATGGTTTAGATTGAACTGCACTAAGATGGACAAAAGAATAGGGCGGGATAACCCTACTTAAAGAGTATAGATATGATTCACTTCAAAAGTGGAAGGGTATGACACTCAAACACCTGTCTCACACTGTCCTAACTCTGATACTAATCGACATTCTTATTTACAGACCTGAAAATGGCAGAAAAGATGACAAGATTATTAAAATTTGCAGATGACAGTATACTGTGATTGCACCCAACTTCTATAGGTGACAGCCTCAGAGCTCACAGAGCAAAGGCATTAGTCCTTCCAAACTGAAATGTCATCTTAAGGCATATAGATTATTAATTCTATTAGCAATCAACATGAGGTTTCTCTGTCTTAGGGGCATATCTAAAACAAACTAACTAACTCTGTCTTTAACTAACACTATCAACAGTGCATGTATCACTAGTCTATAATTTCATCCCAACATAGGGGAGTAAAAAATAGGCTACAACTCAACGTTACTGGCTGACAGCTACAACATACCTAGTGCTCCCGTCTAAGTTTCACATAACTGGTTGTTATGCAGAAACATACATGTGGTTATTACTGCTGTTTGTGTGAAAACTCCTTGTGACGTAAAACAAGAACAATGATCACCAGTGACAAAACCTAACAAATTCTCAGTTAGATATTATTGTTAGTACATATGTACAACCATGTCAGGTTTTCATTAATTCTATGTGAAAGTCTTTGCTTCTATGAACCTGCACAACAATTTTTGTCTACAAAAGCACTATACTAGTTGACATCAGTGGACAACTTGGCCTAATGTATGAGATGAGGACACTAGTTGAAGCTTAATTTAGCCTCCCCTCCCCCCAAAGAAAACCACAAACCAAGAGGTAGATATGAACACTACAAAATTCTGACAAATAATATTAGTTGCTTGATCTTGCCCAGAATCTGCAAAGTAGTAGTATGTGTGGTCACTACTTTGTGGTCAAGCTCTTTATTGACCCATGCTTTGTATAAAATTACACCAACTTGAAGACAGAGGCCTACAAGATGGAAGGAGAAAGAAAAATGGATCCTGAACTCTAAACAAAAACAGAAATCAGCTTTGCCAGACTTCATCTGAATATTCAATCAAAGTAAAAAACCTCCATATGTATAAAAGATTTAAAGGAATTGTTGTCAGAGATCCTTAACTAAAACGGCTGTAAGAAAGCTACGGCAATTACAATTCACTTCCCCATCCATTAAGATTCAGCCGTTATCCCCCTTGTATTTTCCCTTGTTTGAATGACACATAAACTGTGAACTTAACTGCCATGAAATATAAATACAGTCACAATGTGCTACAGAAAACAAAGATTCAAATATCCCTTACAGAAACTGGAATGCAGAACTGTATTACATATAAAAAACATGACTGGTTTAGAATGCTTCATACTTATACCTGGGGCACACGTTATTTACTAACAGAAATTTCAAAGAAAAAAAATGAATTAATCACTTGTTCATAAAAATTCTACACAGATGCAAAGGAAATAACCTTTACAGGACGAGTTTAATGTGTGAGAGAAATTATATCTAGGCAGTTACTTATCAAGATGTAGGATTAAGTTCTCTTCTCCCTATACAAGTATCAGGCCACAGTATATGAGGCACTTCCAGTGTTGGGAAAAAACCTGCAGTTACAGACTAAAGAACTAAGGTAAGATCATTTTTTAGTTAAAGTCAACAACCTAAGATTTTTTAAAAGTACTTATCATTTGGTTTAGAATTAGGAAAGAAGTATCACTGAGCAGAACTAAAAGCTATACTAAAACTTATCTTCTCTGAAAAGAAAATACCAAAGATATTCTATAAAGCTGTAAGACTTCTAAACTGAATATAAAACATAAAGTATATACACCTGATTATAATACACTTTGCATTTTAAAATAATATGCATGAGATCAATATTCAAATGTTCACAGGCCAGAGCACTGTTTCAATGATCCACTTTATTTTTGCAGCAGCTTTGCCATGTCAACCACCTCAGAGTAAAGTCTGCTTTATTTGCATAGCTATACAGTTTCTTACAAAATTCAAGATTTCTCAGTCCAATAAAAGTTTACTAGTTATCAAATCCCCTACTTTAGATTGTAATTTGCAGCTCATAATAGTTATTATTCTTCATGCCTTACAGTTCACCATCTAATGAATTTAAATCTGTGTCCAGCACTACACAGGTCAGACTACATGAACACAAGGTTTCTTAGCTCACTGTAGATGTCTATAAGTTCATTAAGTTTATGATTCCTTTATAACCTGCACTGAAGCAACATAAACTCAACACACTGATACTTTCCCACTGTACTGTATGAAGAATCATAGACTGGTTAGGGTTGGAAGAGAACTCAAAGATCACCTAGCTCCAACCCCCTGTCATGGACAGGGCCACCCTCCACTAGACAAGGCTGTCCAAAGCTCCATCCAACCTGACCTTGAACATTGCCAGGAAGGGAACAGCCACAGCTTCTCTGGGCAGCCTGTGCCAGGGCCTCACCATCCTCACAGGGAAGAATTTATTCTTTGTGTCTAATCTAAATCTCCACTCCTTCATCTTAAAGCCATCACCTCTCATCTTATTACACCACATCTTGTAAACAGTCCCTCTCCAGCTTTCTTGCAGGCCTCTTTAGGTACTGGAAGGATCCAATAAGGTCTCCCGGGAGCCTTCCCTTCTCCAGGTTGAACAAGCCTGCCATCATAGGAGAGGTGCTCCAGCCCTCTGACCATCTCATCATATGACAGAACTGACAGAGGGTCAGGTTTTGTCATATGATGAGATGGTCAGAGGGCTGGCCATCTGACCATCTTCTCCTTAATGCCAATTACTATGAAGAATAGTAATTGGCATTAAGGAGAAGAATATCCTTGATCATGAGGTAGGTTAAGTTTCATTCTAAGGTGTGGTGGAAGTGCCAATGTCTGGCTAAATTAATGAATGAATTTTCCAACTGTACAGAAGAATGGCCTGTAGCAATGCCTTCAGTAAGTGGAAGGGTTGCTTATATTTTCTTGTGGAGAACCTTTAAACTCAGATTCCTAGTTAGCATTTTAAAAGGGGATAAAACAAGAGTTGAGTAGAAACGCAGCATGAAAAAGGCCTCATACTTTAACATCTCCTTAGGCAGAACCAAAAACCTGCAGCAAAAAAGCAACTGAGCAACACTAACATCACACTGTGATGTTAAGACTCAAAAGTTTCTATTGGGCGACACACATGTGCTTCGGGAATTTGGTTTTCAACATGCAGTACTCAAAAAACTCCAATGATAATAAAATATAAATATTGGCCTAGATCTGAATTCAGAAAAAATCCTTCAATTAACATTCATAACAAAGAACAAAATGACTTAGGTTTTTCTCAAGTAAAGAACAAAGTGACTTAGGCTCACGCAAGTAAGTTGGTGCTTGCATCCCAATAACTGCAAAGACAGCAAGACTAAGCAGTAATAATCAAATCTTCTACATTACTGACCAAGTACTGCAGGGCAACTAAATATTCTGGACAAGAAATCAACAGGATTTCAAAACAAGTCTCCACAGAAACATAAAACCTGCAGTGCAGAACATATGGCACCTTCCCATCCTCCTCACTGGTAACTCCTACTCCAGCACACATTCCTCCCCAAATGCATATATACATTTTAGCTTTGCTCACATACAGTGGGAACGGAAAGACTTCTCTTCTTCCCCACTGATGGAGTGAGTCACACAAAAAGTAGCACCATCTGAGTTCTGGCGAGAGAATATGTACCAGCACCCAATATCTGTTGTTACACGTGTGCTTTACAATCAAAGAGACCAGAGTGAAAACATCAACACGCCATAGATGCAGTCTGCAGTGTAGGCATATGCTTTCCATGCTATCATTCCCTAAGAGTAACACATAGCATGTGCTTCAGAATAGTTCAGCGAACAGAGTACAAGGGGTGTAGGGATGAAGTAACTCTGGCTAGAACAAACAAAATACAGTCATGGCCCTCTTGGGTATTATGTTCTCTCTATTATGCTGTAGAGATTGCTCACTAAAATGCTGGCTTCTAAAAATGTATGCTCAGGACATGGTTAATAGACAGGGTGGTGGTGGGTTGATGGGTGGACTTGACCTTTGAGGTCTTTTCCAAACTCAAAGATTCTGTGAAAGAGCTTGTAAAGGAGTTGCTACCAAATTCTTCAAAGTCCATCTAGTGAAAACTTGAGGACTGTTATAATATAAAACTCAGTCAAGTTAGAAAGGTAAGACACAAATTTAACTGTCAGTGTAATAAAATACATAAAACTGCAAGGAAACCTGGAGAAACAAGTAGCAAAAATTACCTCCCCCTTTTTTGTTGTTTTCATAACATAAAACTACATTTTATGTTATTTGTTGTGTCTTTTTTTATTATTATTCAGACTAGCAAACATAAAGCAGCCTCTTGTCAGAAGAAAAACATTAAAGGAAAAAATGACAATTTAGATCGTGAAGGATTCTCTGGGAAAGGCATGGAAAGAAATCATGGCACAAAAATGTATGTGTGGAAAATCAGACACAGTTGTCGGTTAATAAAGGCTTAATGACTTTAAGGATTAAACTATTTTCAGTTAAATATCCAGAGCAGATATGGTTGCCATGATTTTATTATTTACTTATGTTACTTCTACCTCTTTCAGAATAATTTGGAGATAAAAAAAGGCAAAGTCACAATTAGATATTAGAAATTCAGCCAAAAACTTTACTAAACACTTGTATTACCATATGCATAACATTAGTATTGCATGAATTACTGAAGACTGATTAAATATGCATGTGTCTATCCAAGCAGGTTTTTCCTCAAAACGCAGTCTCCAGCTTTCTGCTGCTTTCAATATTTGTTTAAAATTGGTGCTTTTTAGCCTATGCTTCATATGAACTAATTACTAATTCTTTACACCACAGTGTACTACCTGCCACCGAGGGAAGGGAAAAGGGAAGGCTGTTTCATGCTTCATTTGCTATTGAAAGCATCTCACTGGGGCTGTCTGCTTTGCAGTTTGACAAAAAGTGCTCCTGGGAACACATGTCCAGCAGACATGTAATTAATAGCCAAGAGCACTAACAGATGATCAACAAGAAACATCACTCTCTTGGTCAAGCCACCCAAAGCCCTGAGCCAGGGGTGCAGAGGACACTCACAGCAAAGGAGGTGGCAATTCTGCTGCACTCGTCTGGAGCTACGAGCTGATCTGCAGGAGCATTTCAGACACAAATATATTGGGCTTTGAGATGGCAGGTTTAGCTCAGGTCATACTTTGGAAATCAAGAGAGGTATGGCAGCAAGATGGACAAGAAGCAGACTTCTTAATTTGGATGCCTTTGAAGGCACGCTGAGGCTGTATTGGGTACTCATGGCAAGATTCTGGCAGCAGGGGGGCTAAAGGGGTGGCTTCTGTGAGAAGCTACTAAAAGCTTCCCTTGTGTCTGATATGCCAGCTGGCTCCAAGACTGACCTGCCACTGGTCATCAGTGACATTGGTGGTATATCTGGGAAAACAGAGCTAAAGGAAAAAAAAAAGCCTCAGGAGAATTTTGCAGCCAGAGAGAGGAGTGAGAAAGAACTCTGCAGACATCAAGGTCAGTGCAGAAGGAAGGGGAGGAGGTGTTCCTGGTGCCAGAGCCAAGATTCCCCTGCAGCCCATGGAGAAGACCATGGTGAGGCAGGTTGTCCCCCTGCAGTCCATGAAGGACCCTATGCTGGAGCAGGTGGATGCACCCAAAATAGGCTGTGACCCCATCGTAAGGCCATCCTGGAGCAAGCTCCTGGTAGGACCTGTGGCACTATGGAGCGAAAAGCCCAGTGTCAGAGCAGGTTTGCTGGCAGGACTTGTGACCCCAGGGGTGACCCACACTGGAGCAGTCTGGTCCTGAGGGTTTGCACACCATGGTAAGGCCCTACACTGGGGTAGTTTGTGAAGGACCGAAAGCCATGGTAAAGACTCGTGTTGGAGATGTTCATGGAGGGTTGCCTCCTGTGAGAGGGACCCTATGCTGAAGCAGCAGATGAGTGCGAGGAATCCTCTCAATGAGGAGGAAGGAGCAGAGACAATATGTGATGAACTGACCACAACCCCCATTCCCCATCCCCCTGTGCCACTGCTGGGAGAAGGGAGAGAAATAGAGAGTGAAGTTGAGTCTGGGAAGAAGGGAGGGGTGAAGGGAGGGTGTTTTAAGATTTGGTTTCATTTCTCATTATCATACTCTGAGTCAAATGATAATAAATTAGAATAATTTCCCCAACTGAGCCTGTTTTGCTCATGACAGTAACTGGTGAGTGACATCTCACAGTCCTTATCTAGACCCATGATCCCTTCATTGTATTTTCTCTCCCCGGTCCAGTTGAGGAGAGTGATGGAGTGGCTTTGGGCACCTAATGCCCAGACAAGGTTAAACCCACAACAGAAGCCTTGTGAAATAGAAGAATAATGGTATCCAGCTGAAGGGTGGAGGAAGGTAGGATGGCTAACTACTGTGATAGCAGCTGCTGCCATTGCGATCACACCGGTGTTAGTCAGGCAATCCAGAGCAGGAAAACAGCGATCATTTTACTTTTCAGTTCTCTGCTTTAGTATGATTCAAAAACAAACAAAAAATTAGAAAAAAAAATCCAAAGAATGGGACAAAAACTATTCTCTAACCTGGGCCTAATTAAATTTGAAGGTTTTCTTAAAACCATAACCTAAATCATAACCTTCTCATAAAAAACGCCAACAAAAAACCCCCACCACAAAAAAAAAACCAAAAAAAAACCCTCCAGCCTATACATTTTGTTTGTTTTACTAATAACACTTCATAACTGCAACAGCCGGTATGTAATAATCTTTCAACTTTATAAGGACCAAAACTTACCCTGAATATTACAAAAGTTTCTCAGAAGTGGATGTGGAGTCAAATGCAGGTGAAGGCACTGCACACCCAAGTACTCAGCACAGAAGGGTAATTCCTAGCTGGAATGTGTGTTAATACCTGGGAAAGGTGTCTGATGAAGGGATGGGGGATGCCTAATTATCTTGACCCTTGTCCTCACTGCTACACTCAGAAACCTTCTGCTTTAAGAACTAAAATTTACATTCATTTTACAATGCTTATTCTACTTTAAATGCAATATATTTCAGAAGATAAACAACTGAAGTTGCAGAAATGAGGTTATATGGTATGGAATATCTCTGTGGCCACTCGGGGTCAGTTGTCCTGGGTGTGCTCCCCCATCTTCTTGAGCACCTGGCAGGGTGTGAGAAGCTGAAAAGTCCTTGATTTAGTGTAGATACTACAACTACCTACTAACAACTAAAACCATCAGTGTGTTATCTATATTAGTATCATACTAAATCCAAACCACGGCACGATACTGCTGCTCGAAAGAAAATATACTCTACCTCAGCTGAAACCAGGACAAAATCTGAAATACACCAGGACAGTGTAGCTTCATTCACAGCCCAAAAATCTGTTGCACTGAAAAGAAAACTATCACAAGTTAACTTGCTACTTCTTTTTTTCCTTTTTTGCTTTCAGTACTATACTAATTTTCACATATAAAATGTTTTCAAGATCAAGTTTCTTAAACACTGGAGTTGTAACAAATGAAAGAGCTCAAGTACCGAGCAGTCAGTCATTTAATTTTTGCCTGCATCCACAATGCCTCAGGTTACAGGCCTTTAGATTTCTAATGGTTTGTTAACAAGGCCTCAATATTTTCCCTCAACATCAATACTGGAGTTACATATCCATTTATCTCAAAGTAAGAGGTTTCTTTTAAATCCTGGTGGTTTTTTTTATACTCAAAAAACATACCTTCTCTGATTTAGCAAGATGACCTGTTAAGAAAGAGATGTTAAACTTCTAATAAAACAAGTACTACTTCTGCTGTTAGCATATTTCCTTGCCTGTTCTAAGACTACCCCCTTTTGCCATAGTTATCTATATAACACATTATATATTCCACTAAAGTTTTGCTGATCTGTTCTTTCTGGATACATGAAGTTTTCTTGTGTTGCATGAATGGTTCCAATGAGAAAATAAACCTATACAGTGCAACCCTGCAAGATGAAGCAATGGCTGTAGGGGAAAATTAGAGAAGACGAGACTTTTTTTCTTGCTGTAAACATTTCAAGATGCATTAACACAGATGAATAATTAATGGTTTCTCTTTTCCTATGGATTGGGAAATACTTTTTGCAGCTGTATAATAAAACACAGAGCTAACACCTGAAGAATTATACAGAGAAACACCTAAAAGTAATTTTATTAATATTGTTGTGCTTCTTGTTGTTACTACTGCTACTTAAAAACATTTTAATATATGATATGCCAATATTCCACCTTTCTTTTTTATGCACATTTTTAGCCCTTACATGCAGACGTTGCAACTGCAAAATAAAAGTGAACTATATTGATGCCAGACATTCATTTTAGCTATTCCAAGATTCAAAACATTCTATCACCTGTTCCTATGGAAACTGAAAGGATATTCTAGGTTATATCAGTATCAGCCGATTATATTGCAGAGAAATCTGTGGTTTATTTTAATCCATAGTTCAGAGGTATAAATTCATGCTTAGTGTTTAGCTTGGTGATTTTGAATCACTGAAGCACAGCTAACACTTCAGTTCCATTAGATCATGCTTTAAGATTAAAAAAAACCTCTTTTTAGAGCAGAATAGTAATGGGAAATTTTCATAAGGTTTGGTTAATTCCCCTGAAGGTCACTATTCAGATGTAGGATATAACTAAGATTAAATATATTTTTTGTTTGCTAGATAAGCCATGCATTGCTGTATCACATCTTAACAGAATAGTTTAAGGAAGAAATAATTTATCAAAAACTCCTTCAGTAATGCCATGCACCAGATGGCCAGATGAAGGAATCTGATTTAGCAACTTATCAAGTTCATGAAAACCATAACCACAGTATTATAATATTAAGGATGAAAAATAAAACCAAATAATGCAACAAGAGTATGTTTCCATGACAAAAAAACTTAAAGGGCAGAAAAGAGTAAAACTTGGAAAGATATATCAATACATAAAGTGAAAACTCTCTATGTGCATACAGAAATATTGAAAATGAAAAAGCAGAAACCATATACGCTAGTAGGGTTTTAATTAAACAGATTCAAATGCCATTGTGATCTTTACAACAAAACCCTGTATGAGAGTTAGAACATGTTGAAGTAAGTCTTCCATGTCTACGTTAGACAATACATTAGAAATACAAAAAGCAGTAAAATGAGCAGCTAACATGGATTGAAATAAAAAGCTCAGAATCTCACCCTCTGTC
Organism: Heliornis fulica; assembly: GCA_013399135.1. Classification (NCBI taxonomy): domain Eukaryota; kingdom Metazoa; phylum Chordata; class Aves; order Gruiformes; family Heliornithidae; genus Heliornis; species Heliornis fulica. Next base: position 106,848 of record VXBZ01001594.1, read on the forward strand.
TTCAGTAAGCAAAACTATATGATTTAAAGTTAACTATAGCTAGCACCCTCACCCTACGCCAAAAGTAGCAAGCAGGATCAAATTTTCCTTTTTAAAGATAATACATCAGTCTTCTTACTCTAGATTCAAGTAATTGACTTCAAACTGAATAATCAAAAATGCCTTACATTTCTATATCGTATTGTAGTCAATCACTTTATTATGAAATAGCTGTCTCAGACTAGTTTCCATCAGAATCTCCTCCAGGGAATCAAGATTGTGGAATAATCATAGAATCATAACATCTACTGCCTAAAGTGTACTATATTGGTTCAGTTTTTGACAGCAATGAGGTTAAATTTCCAACTTCTAGCTTTCAAAGTAAAAATAAACCTCAGGAAAAATAGAAGGGGAAAAAAAAAAGCAATGACTGCTCTTTGACTGACTTTAAAAAAAGTATAGTCTGGGTAGTATACATATTCAAGGTCTAGTTTTTCCAGATTCTTTATGAGGATAAATTACAGTACACAGGCAAAAAAAAAAATGACTGATTGTGTCCTAAATTGGAGGGATTCTTTTCTCATACTTTACTACTTTAATTGCTGCTGTAATGATATTGTTTTAATTATGCATACATATGTACTTTTGCACATCTGCATAATGGCAATCATTTCAATTGATATTCTGAAGTACATATGGTCTTACATTATTATAAAAGTATGCCAAAATATGATAGCTAATACGTAAAAGCTAGCAAAGCTAGCAAAGGACAGGCAAAAATATCTGGAAGTTAAAATTTGTCTTCAAAACATAGTACAATAGTACATCTAAGGTAAATGAATTCAACATAAAGAGTAAGAGACTCACTACACACCCCTGGAACACCTGAAGCTGACATTCTCCTACGACATTAGATTTTGGTCTACAGTCTAGCACTTCTCCACAGAGCCAGCAACCTTAGAGATCATGTTCACATGCTTGCACAGTCCATTTTACTATAAAGTATTCAAATCTGACAATGACTCAAAACTAGCAAAAACTAGCAAGCATACTTTGTTTTAAATCAAAGTATGCAAAGTATGCATAAACTGATGTTAAAAAAAGGATATTTCAATGAAACATATAATCTTACTAAAGCATGCAATACTGAAAATGAGAAACTCAAGATCACTGGACTTTGCCATAACAGTAGTGCTGCAAAAGCCACCCATGCCTTTCACAGTAATAACTGGAATTAACTCAAGAATGCAACATTATCATCTTTTTGCACATTTCACCAAAAAAGTGAAAAACTCAAGTTCAAATCTCTCACACACACCTCAAGTGCATTTTCATGACTGGAAAATGCCGTCTTGGGATAACAGAAAGCATGTATTATTTAAGAGCATGACATTACACCAAAAATTGACCTGTGAAGAATTTAAGACTAATTTCACCAATTTTGCCCTAACACTGTGAGTTGTACTACATAAGCATTTGGCTCAGAGGAGCATGAAATGAAATAAATTGTGCAACGTCTTGATGATGATGTCTGCGAAAATGGTCAATTATGTGCATACTTTCCCCTCCAATACCTTAATATGAACAAAGACCTATTGCTAGAGATACTTGACATGAGATTAAATGCCTATCTGTGAGAGATTTCAGATTAATTTCACCAATTTGGCCATAATACAGCAAGATGTATTATGCAAGCACCTAGCTTAAGGAATCCTGAACTGAGAGAAACTGAGCAACTTCTTGATAATCATCTCCAGACAACAGTTAAATTATACAGATACTTCATCATCCCACCTTTTTTTTCAGGTGCTAAATAGTGTCAGTCAAGAACTATTATGCATATACATCTAGTTAATAATTTATGAATATGGATTACAAAAATTCTTTACTTGTCATAGAGACAACAACTTAGAGGAAATCTTCAGTATGAAAAGGAATGCAAACCAGAACATTTCACAAAATAAACTCTACTTGGTGAGTTACAATTCAAAATGCCCTCAGATAGGCTTAAAGTGGCAATAATATAAAGATGCTACACTGAAATGGAGAACTTTTGTTCAGACTGTACTGTTCACATATTTATCTGGCGTACACAAACTCAGATTTTGAACATTTTACAGATTCACAGACTCCCTGAATGGTCAGGGTTGGAAAGGACCTTTGGAGATCATCTAGTCCAATCCCCCTGCTAAAGCAGGATCACTTAGAACGGTTGCACAAGATCATGTCCAGGTGGGTTTTGACTGTCACCAGATAAGGAGACTCCACAACCTCTCTGAGCAGAACTAGATTTTAGGATATATTTATTTCTGTTGGGTTTTTTTTCCTTTCTTTTCTCAGAGGTTATAATTAGTAAGGATATTGGGGTGGGGAGGGACACACACCAAATGAACACACAAAAAATAAACCCAACTATCACTGTATATTAACAAAAACCACAGACAAAATTTATCATTCATTTGGATAAAGGACAGTTAAAGCTTATACTTATTTTTTTTTCTTTCTTCTTACATGATCAGGAAACTTCACTACGTGATCACCAGAATAATTTCAGTGAATTATCGGGGAATTTAACTCTCTTCAGATCCATGCTAGGCAGGAAAATAAATTTGCCTACACCTTAAATAAGGGAAACCGAGTGACAAACATCATACAACTTATATAAAACCTTCCATTAAAAAACCAGACACTTCTTGATCACTTCAAGAGACAAAGAAAGAAAACTTTTAGTATCTGTGGTCAATGATAAAGAATGTTCCTGTAACATACAGAAGGACAAACTGTATTTAAGGTGCAAACCCAAGGAAATCTGAGTTCTGCACTCATCTCCACATAGTGTCTTTTTTGACCTAAATAGGTATTTTATAATTTAATCAATATTTAGTGAGACTACAATCCTCACTGTATATATCCTAACAAATCACTAAAGTCTTGCTTAAAAGCAAGAGCAAAGGTCCCTAACCCATCTCACACGCATAAGCACAGTCATCCAAAAATCCCCCCTTCCTACACACAGGACACCCATAACTGTTGTTACAGGAGTGAATTTATCTCAAAACTAGAGCTACCTCTTCAGAGTAATAAAAATGGATGAGATGAAAACTGCCTCTCTTCTGCATACACATGGCCTGACTCCTAATTGTATCAACCTTATGTCAATCTGTTGAACTAAGTTTGGGATTCCCTGTCTGTAAGACAGAAGTCCCATACTAAGCAAGACAACACATAGCAGAAATGGTCTGAAGTGTGAGCTAAGTTGTAGAGAAAGCTTTCTTCTTTGTAAGTAGGACAGCCACAACACTGGGTCTGGCAAAACTGTTCTACCTGGAATTGAGCTATGGTAATCTTGACAAATTTGTCTTGTTCCAAGTAATTTCTTATTATTCAGATGTGCTTTGCATAGTACACTGCTGCTGACTAAAGGGGTGAAGTGGTGTCAAGAGCAAATTCCTGTGCCTAGGGTTCATGCTGTGAGCAAAAGAAATGCTGGACATCCTTCATTCTGTTCCAAGATGGATACATAGCTCTTTTTTTCTTTTTAAAGCAAAAAACATTCCTGTCTCTTCTCTTAGAACGATGACTTTAATAAAGTTCTTGATATACTTCTTAGAGCAGCATTTTCTGCTTTTTTATCTTCCACTAACCTGCTTACAGCTCGAAGGAAAGCTAACAGAGAATTTAGGACTAAACAGTAAGGACAGGGTCTGAATCCATTGTTTTGATACCATTATCTGTCATGAAAGACCATCAATCTGCGCAATGTACACTAGGAGTGCGTGACAAAGTATAAATAAAAAACCTGCCCATAGCCACTGGTAGCCCTGCTTGATTATATTCACTAGTGAGTGGTCTGGTCCAGTGGAGGGTGTCCCTGCCCATGGCCCGGGGTTAGAACTAGATGATCTTTGAGGTCCCTTCCAAAACAAACCATTCCGTGATTGCATTTGTGCTACTTTTGTCAACAAGAGGAAAGAGGGCTTACTCCTTCTAAAAGGATTAGGAAGACAAGTATTAGCAGGCAGACAGTTCATCTGAGGAATTCTGTGGTACATAATGCAGAATAAATGAAGATCATATGGCCTTTAATGGGAAATCTCAGGGCCTGGAAGTTATAAATGTAAATCGGCTTATCAATAAAATGCACAGTTACAATAACAGGAATAAAAGACACACTGTCTACTAGATTTCTTGGGCAATGCCTGCACATGTATTTTCTAAAGCACACTATTTTTCCAACATTAAATCTGCAAATCACACCCATCAAAAAACCTGCGAAGCATACACCAACATCTCTTCATAAAAACATCCCCACTTCTGATATGACTAAGCACTAATAATGTTCTTCCAAACAACCTTCCATTTGCTGGAAACAGGCCCCGGGGCTAAAGCACAACAGGCATATACTTTCATAATCTCTTGATTACCTGGATACAGCCTGGAACACCTAATAAATCTATTTTTCAAGTGGAGTGGGATTGATTTCCCCAGGGTTTCTTTGTCAGTTCTGTTATAGTACTTAATATGAAGAGCAAATTATCAGAGAAGGTCAAATCTGACATGAAAAACTAGAAGAACACACCGATGAAGACTTTTGCTACACTTTAAAAGAAATGTCCACTTGCTATCTTAGTTCAGTCTTTATTTAACATCACACATGCTTTGTAGCTTGTAACAAGCATAACCACAGCTTGGCAACATGCTCAAATAGTCAGGAGTTTCAATACTTGAATAATAATTAAATAAAATCCCAGCACGTTTTTTCCTGTCATTTTGCTACCAGTAAATAGCCAAAGGTACTTACTACAATCACAACTTCTCATTGCAGAAAATTATTTGAAATGAGAGGTCTAAGTAAAACTTTGAGACATTCTGATAATTTTAATCCTCAATTATCTAATCAAGTCAATTTTTATAAAGAGATTTTCCATTCTGAATATGTTCTACATTCATGTCAACCAGTTATAGCATTAAATGAAAGCTATATTGACTTACAGGTATGTTTAACTGTTAGTAACAGAATAAAAATGTCTTGTTCTAATTATCTTTGTTCTCTCATTTAAAACCCAAATTTGATGGGAACTTGTAGTAGATTTCTTTCTCTTGCTGTAGTAGCAGGGATTTAAACTATTTTTAAAGTAAAACTAACAAGTATAGACAAAAGAACATGAATTTTTAAAAAGGCAAGAAGACAGAACTAATGATACTACAAATAGTTAAATAATAGACGAAGCCAGGTTATTAAAAATGTAGACAATTATGTTTAATATGGATGAGTGTAATTATGCATATTCATTTTTATATTCCCTACAGTGAATATTTACCCCAAAGTTTACAATGTCCTTTAGTTTTAATGGGAAATCTTTCAAATTGTTCCAATATATTACTACACAGCTAAAATGCAGAAATCTTTTCGAAGTTTTAAGAAATTCCATTTTTTAGATTTATCTGTAAAGCTTGACAACATTGTCAATGTAGTATACTGTGTGCTTAACGCAAGGTCCTGTCAATCGTCAAGCTTTTATCATGCTGTTTAGAGCCAAAGCCTTCATATCAGCATCTACTTTTCCCAAATTTCAGGATTAAATCCTGCAAAATTTTATTCTTGCAAATACTATACAAAGCCAGCTTTCTTAATTAAATTATTTTTATTGTGATTTAATTAATTAAATCTACTCATATGAGAGGATTTCCCGTGTAAGACTTTCTTCATGTTTAATCTCCACTAGGCAATGCCACACAAATCAAAGGAAATCAAGATCGGAGTACCTTCACTTATGAAAGGATATAAAGAAGAAAGTGTACTTTACCTGAGTTTCCACACCTTGCTCAAGCAACCTTTTAGCCTGATTTTCCACCTCGAGTCGAGCTCTTGCAATAAAGAGCAGGTCATTTTCAATTACTTCTATTCCAGAGAGATCTATCCCTTGAGAAAGGTAATCTATAAAAGTAACAAAAAACTGATAAACATGATATAGGATAAGGGAACATTTTAAACAGGCTAAAACCTTTAGAAAGTATAGTTAGTTCCAAGGGACATTTCTGCATGCAATGCTTGACAATAGGGGATGTCAAAGTAATGTTTTATACCAGAAAAACTGGAAATCAAAAGATTCTTACTCAAGAAAACCTGGATATTGAATACATTGAATTTCACTGCACTTCTCTAGACACACACACTGCTGAAGTGTGTGCCGAAGACTCACACTGCACAAGTTCAGGGAACTCCAGAATCTCAGCCACAGGGCAGGAAGGACAAGAAATCATTTCCTTGTCCGAAAGGATTAACCAGGTAATTAAACTTCTCAAACCAGATATTTGAATAAGCATAATTTACTTTAAGATCTGAAACTCCAAGTGTATTATATGGTATGAGACTGAAGTCATACTTCATATATTTAAATTATACTTCCCATTTGGGATCACAGAAGAATGTCATGAGAAGATAACTTTTTTTTTCCTTTTCAATTTTAATCATGCAAACATAAAATCTATTATTATCATGGAAACACCATCAGTAAGACATCTACAGATTGTTGGGGTAGACTGGCAACTGCAGCGAGAAAATCTATTCAAAATCAACTGTTGTCACTGGGTAAGTACATTTGGGAAAAGCATTTCAACTTTTAATAATAGCCACTTACTAATAACAGCACTCCATCAAGCAGAATATCCAATACTTCGTCTCTCTTTATCAAAGGAGATTTGAATCTCTCACATCCTTTCTCACAGATATATTCACTCTTTTGGTTTTAAAGGTTGCAACATTATAATGCCTGTTCTTCGGACTACTTAAGCTTTTCACATGGGACAAGTTTATATATAAAACACAACCCAGGGAGTAGAAACAGGGTTTTCACATTCCCTGAGGTCCCTGACCACTACACTTCCTCCTGTTGGCTCTATGTCTGCTCCTGCACTCCTGGTCTAACCTATCCTGTGGCCTGTCTATGGAAGAAGGGCTGGATGATGATGCCTCCTCCCAGATATCTTTGTGACACTCACTTGGGATTCAGTAATCATATATGCAACTTCCTTCAGGATAATGGAGATGCAGCACTTAGATTGGGCTAGAAATCAAATCATTCAAATATTCTACAATAACATCCACAACTCTTGCGCTTTCTTGCAAGTCAAACCAACTACGGTCACCACTCTGAAGTCCATGTTCCTGAGAACACCTACTGCTTTAGGCTCCTCCAACAACAGACACACCTCTCCACTTAAAATACTGAATTACAATATATCTTAGGTGGGAACCGAATGATTAAATTTATAAAATGAACACTCTGAACATGTCTGGATGCCTTAGATTTGATCCACCAAGAAATGTAAAAGCAGTCTAGGAAGGTACCCAGTGAACCTGAGAAAGTTTCAAAGTTAAACGCTTCTTTTTGTTCCTCCTTTTTTTATCTTTCTATGTTTAGATTGTCCCAATTCTCCACGTCAAGGTAGCCTAGACCTTTACACTATTGCTTATCTTTAAGATAACACAGGACTACTCTCATTTACACATTTTTCAGCATTTTGCTGCATCAAGGTCTTCCACTCCTTCTTTTGAAAGAACCAATAAAACTAACAAGTCAAGGAATTTCACCCAGTGTGAGATACTCCATCATACAATGTTCCACTATTTCCATTCACAACCAGCCCACTATGACTTCCCAATAAAGTTACCTTCCTTATATGTCCTCCCAGTATGTTTATTAAGGCATAGGCTACAATTCCAACTAAGTTAATCGAACTTTTAAATCTTTGTCAAGTAACTTTTCACTTTAATAGCCAATTACCTGTTTATTCACAATAAACTAAACTAAGCCTCTGATTAATTTTAGCAACCACATGTTCACAACTGAACACAAGTGAGTCACTTCACAGCTATGCAGAGAACATCAGAGTACCTGCATCTGAAAAATGCTGCATAAGAAACCAAAACAAGAAGTGTAGAGACGTATTGCAGGCAGCTTAGTAAGGTATAAAGGAAATCAACTCTCTTGATGATATGTCAAATAGATTTTAGTCTACTAAGAATAGGCCTGCAAATGCTGCTGTCTGTATTCATTTGTTTAAAAATGGATCAGAGAAGGCAAAGGACATCAGAGCAGCAGGACAGCACACCTCATGCTGCACAGGCTATTAATGAAGGCCTCTTTGCAGGCTGCCTTACACAGCAGCTTGCAGCCACGCTTGCCCATTACTTCCCAGCAACTTTTTGCTGTGACTCAGCCACGCATCTACAGGTGGCCTTGCACAGGCCCCTCTTGCAGTGACAGGATGAGGGGGAATGGTTTTCAATTGGAAGAGGATAGATTTAGACTGGACATTAGAAAGAAGTTCTTCACTCCAAGGGTGGTGAGGCACTGGAACAGGTTGCCTAGAGAAGCTGTGGCTGCCCCTTCGCTGGAGGTGTTCAAGGCCGGGTTGGAGGGGGCCTTGAGCAGTCTGGTCTAGTGAGAGGTGTCCCTGCCCATGGCATGGGGGTTGGAACTTGATGATCTTTAAGGTCCCCTCTAGCCCTAATCATTCTATGATTTTATGATTCTGTGAAAACTAATACTGAACTCCCACTAACTTCGATTACTGACTTAAGTGAGCAATCATCATGCATGTGAAGACTAGTTTTCTGACCCCTTCTTCTCAGCTGCACAGGGGAAAAAAGTGCAAAGTGCTACCCACAGATTAATTCTACTGCCACAGTAAACTCTAAAATAGTTTTGTGGCAACCTGAGATAAAAAAAGATGCAGATTTCACCAAAGACTTACAAAGCCCACAAATACAAGATCCACTTTGTAGTACACTTATGCCATAAAGTCATATTGTGCAACCCCAAGCTGCTTAAACAAAATTAAATTAAAATATGGTTCTGATCTCCTAAATCCACAGAGAAACCTGTGGAAGAGAGCTAAAAAGGAGACTTTTTCTCCCTGCTGTATTTTATTTCAAAATCTAAATTAAGCCATTTCAAGTGCTAAAAATCTAATCCTTCTGATAGTTGTAAGAAAGGAACAGAAAGACCATGCTGCTTTGGCTTCTCCAAATACCTCCATCTGTGTCTCAGACTGGCAGACACCTCCTCCTAAACTGCCAAAATCTGTAGCTTCGTTCCAAATTTCCTACGATCTTAACAAAATACTTTGGGATAATGAATTTCAGCAGGACTTCAAAACAGAGGGCCTTTCTGTGGGTTTGGTGGCTAGACATCCTGCTATGGATGCTCTTAGTTGCCTTTCTAACCAGTAGGGAAGCCCTGGCAATCATATTATACCATTTTCAGAAGAAAAGCAGTTTTCCTAAGGACAGCAGGTCTATGGCAGAAACACCTGCAAATGTTTTCCTGTCATTCCCATGTGAGAGCAGAAGCTACAACACAGGCAGAATGTGTGCCTTTTGATAGTTTTTATCATCGAAGTAGACAATATAATATTAGAAATACCTACGCTTGTGTATTCCCAGGAGGGAAGCGGCTGCTGATGAAACTGAGAGGGCATTTGATACAAGGGCGGCCAAATCACAGCCAGAACCACAGTGTATTTTCCAGTTTATTTAAAATACCACAGAGGAACTCCATCATTTGAACTGGCCAATTTTCGTCGGTAAAGAAACCATGTCATGCGAAATACGGCAAAGCTACCATCAGTGATTAACCCAGGCATCAACAAAGGCGGGATTTCGATTCAGGCACTTGTGCCATCATTATCCTATCTCTTGCTGTGCACAGTCAGCTGCTAACACCCTGGTCACGATCAGAGGTGAGGGTGACATGTGCCATCAGGTACTCCTGTTCTCTTCTCAGGATTGAAGCAGACACAGTGGCTTATCTCCCAGTTAGCACAGACCCTGGGGATTGGCGCCCAGTTTAAAATTTCTCAGCTTTCCTCCTGTATTAACCTTAAAGCACTGGAGTGAAACTACATTAGCCACAACAGATTTAGTGAGTACAATATATTTAAAACTGCCAGCTCTACCTTAACAGATTTAAAAAGCACTTATATAAGTTTATCAATTTTGAGAAGGCTTGTGCTTTAAACTAATTAGGACTTAAATATCTTGTAACACTACGTGCCACAGGGGGATGGAGGTATGACAGGCATTGCCCTCACACCCTTGCTTGGGCTTGGTGGAGCCAGGCAGAAAATTTCAGTCCTGTAGCCATTCCTCTACCTCTCATCCCTCTGATAACTCTACCTCTCTATTTAGAAGTTCATAAAAATAAAGTCAAATCCTTAAGTCTCCCATAGGGTGTTGGTATTGCTTCCCTTCCAACTATCACACCTTATTAAGCTTGGAAAGCACAGCTGGAAATAACTTTTTAAGGACTTAAAATACAGACTGCCTGCTGAATCCTCTTCTCAAACAAAAATATTATATGTCAAGGCAGAATACAGTGAGCCCTAGGAATCAGTGACATTTATAATCTACCTCAGCCTAACAAAGGGTTAGAACTTTACATTTCTAAAAGAAAAAGTATTTTTGTCATTACAATTCCAAATTTTCTTGATTTACTAAACCTGAACACCTCTTCTAATCTAGTGGCTGAGATGCTGCTTAAAAATGCAGGTTTTAGACCAAAATATCCCAGAGAGTTATGTAAGAGGAGTTTAATAGAGATAAATCCAATATGTACATAGAACATCAGGTAGAAAAACAATACTTATAGCAAAATGGCCAGCTTTGTTTTATCTAAGTGATTAAAAAATGTAGATTTTTTTTATTATATTATTTCGTTTTTTACCTCAGATATTGCTCTGTGACAATACATAATGAAGATAGAGAAAAATCCAAATTTAAAAAATCTGTAAGTACTAAAATATGTTTTGAAAAAAAAAAGGTAACTATGAAACTAGCATCCCTATAAGCTTCACAAAAACTGTATCATGATCTCTATTTAGAATGAGTTGATTTTGAGCTTTTGCTAGAATCAAGACAAGTCTACTGAGGACAATCACTAACAAAGAGGAAACCAGGACAGCACCAGTAATAAACCAATGTGATTAGACTGTGTCACTTGAGAGGCTACTTGAGCCAAAAGAGAAATCCTTCTGTGCTCTGAGAAGTAACCTCAGTGATGCTAATAAAGAAAACAAAGAGGGAAATTACAAGAGCTAAAGTGGATTTCCTAGGAATAAGCACCTAAGATCATCACCAACCCCCAAACGCCTAAGTAGCACGAATCCAAGGACAAATGAGGTGTTTCATGGGAGATAGAGGTGAGATGGGGGGGGAGGGAGGGGAGGAAAATAAAAGGCAATTAAACCATTCCTGAAAGTCTAAATAAAACCATAGAATCATATAACCGTAAATATTTATGTGTTTGAGGAAGGTTTGGGGCTTATTTCTTTGCACAGATCATTTTTTTGTTTCCACAGCCCTAGTTGCAGAAAATTTTGGTGCTATCTGTACCTTAAGGTTGTTTCAGAAGGAAAAAAAGATACAATTTTGGAAGAAACTACTAATTTAAATTCCAAAAAGTCAACAGGAACAAATGATACTCAAGAGTTCTGCTGGGATTTAAGTATGCAGAAGATGAGAGCTACTGAAACATGATTTATTAAGAAAATATCGCAGAAGACTGCTACAACACAAACATTACAGTGCATACAGCACACCATCCATACTGAAGATTTCTCTAGAGGTAAGTTAAGCATCAAAACAAATTGGTTGAAACTGTCTGTTAGAAATAGCATATTAAAATAAAGAATGTCAGGATGGAGGAAAACTGCAATGTCACTATCACTTTAAGCTGATCTGAGCGCAGGCCGCCCTGAACAGAATGCTCTCCAATTTCTACTTCCATTCCCCTGACCTGTTTCCCTATTCTTTCACTCCACCCCAGCCTCCAAGTTTTAGCACTCATGAGAGTTTTTTCTGTTGAGCTAGTTGTTACCTAAAGGCGCTCTCTTATCTAACTCACGATGTGGACACGAGGGTAGGAACCCATAGACAGAGTACATTTCTTCATGGAAGCTCACACATGCACTGGTAGATGATGTTCATGAAACTCAATCTAAACTGCAATATTTACTTCCGCTACACAAAGTTAGAAGGTACTGGACAGATATTGTAAAAGAACATAAAATCTTTCCTATGAGGCATAAGTATTCAGTAGACAATCAATTTCAGTTCTGAAAGGGGTTATTAAACATTCGGTCTTTGGTCCTACAGCAGTGCCTGGACACAAGCACAAAACAAAATGAATGGCCTGATTTGTTGGAATTGCTGAGGACCCATCTGATTTTTTTTCTATCTGCTTCTAAAGTACCTCAAAGTAATTTACTAATTCAAAGGGGCCACAAATCTAATCCAGCATGGAAACTTCCACGGTCCTAATGGAAATATTAGTTATAGCACTAGCTACTGAAAAAGGACGAGATCCTGTTTGCCTCACTTTTATCTGAAGCAACAACCCAGAAGGCTCCTGGGCCTGAATATGTCAATTTGTTAGTTTTTATCAATGCAAGTAATACTAACTAATCTTAAAACAGGCTGAGATTGTAATGCCTTAGCAGAAACCCTATAGTTTCACCCTTCAGTGAAAGCAACTTAGTGCTTTCTATTATATCTTTATTAAGTGGAATGGGCAAACACTCTAAACTTAAAGAACAACAGTCTGCTTCTTGGAGGCACTTAATTTTTTTTTGGAATGGCACAAGAGGCACATCTGTAGGTCTTCAGACTGGAAACTGGTGCCTCCATAAAGAGTCTTTCTCCGTGTTCTGATTTAATCAGACTAATACTCCACATCAGCTAAAATGATAACACCACACTGCACAGACACCAGAATACTAGCTGAAGCAAGGCTTATATTAAGCTTTTAAATCAAGTGAAATGGATTCCACTACAGTTCCTATGAAACAATATCTTACAGCCATATTATACAACGTGAGCTCTTCGGAAAAAATGTTTATTCCTACAAAAAACTGCATGGATTATAGCGCCTTGTAATGTGCTCAAAATAAGAATGTCATTGCTCTACACTATGGGCCATATACCATATGTAATATATTTGAGATATACTTTACAAAATTATGCATTTTTAATTTAAAATATTTAATTCTAGCATTTTCTGACAGATATTATTAATTCATTAATAAAGAGGAAGAAAAAATATATTTTCCTAAAATGCCAGTTACCTACAAAACTCCTGCTATCTTTCCCTCCTTTTCCTATAGGACAAGATTCCTGCAAACATCCTTTTCTCAGTGAACCAGCAGAGAATAAAACACTTCTCTGTCACTAAAATGCCATTAAGTTCCTATGAAAACTGATCGTTATTTAACCAATTTGTACCATCTTAAAAATTAACTACTCCATATGCATAATACATAAGGTTTCAGTTTTTAGCTGTTTGAGCAACATTAAGTGAGGCAAAACTGTCCTGATGGAGCCAGAAACTGAGTGGGGCCCAAGGCACTGTGTTCCTATTCGCTTTCTCAGACAGCACATTAACACAACCTTGCTGCTGTACAGAAAAGGAGGTAGAACACACAGTACCTAAGAGATGTCTAGAGTAACATGGGACATTAATAAAAAAAAAAAATCATCTCAGTTTTCCATGTCAGTCACATGACAAGACCAGTTTAGTTTTAGAGAAATGAGGTCAACAGCACTGAAACCAAAGTAGTGGAAAGTATAAGATTCAAAGAAAGCAAAACTTGAAGTGCTCACAGGCAACGATCTTGCACTGTAAAGCAGACCTGTCATCTACACTGTATTATCACAGCATCACAGACTGGTTTGGGTTGGAAGGGACTTCAAAGACCATCTAGTTCCAGCCCCCTGCCACGGGCAGGGACGCCCTCCACAAGACCATGTTGCTCAAAGCCCCATCCAACCTGGCCTTGAACCCTGCCAGGGAGGAGGCATCGACAAACTCTCTGGCAACTTTGTTCAGTGTCTCACCATGTTCACGGTGAAAAATGGGGCATTATCTCATCTGATTACAGCTTTACTTCAGAATTCAATACTAAAACTAGAAATCACATAGGTATGAAAGGATTCAACTTCTTTTAGCATGTTAAAACAAATGGAAAAAAATTAAATGTGTAGGTAGGTTGGAATAAGAAGGAATGGGTTGTCATCCTGCACTGGGACAAGGGGAAATGGTTCCAAGCTGGAACATAGGAATTTCCATTTGAATATAAGGAAGAACTTTTTAACTGTGGGGCTGCCCAGAGAGGTTGTGGAGTCTCCTTCTCTGGAGACATTCAAGACCAATCTGGACATATTCCTGTGATTTAATCTAGGTGATCCTGCTCAGGCAGGTGGGTTGAACTAGATGATCTTTCAAGGTCCCTTCCAACTCCTAACATCCTGTGATTCTGTGATCTAGCAGTGCATTAATAATCATGGGTGGCCAATTCTATCTACAGAAGAAACTTGCTGTATCTCTCCAGACTGCACACACAAAAGCGAATAAACACACACAATAGTGGAGGAGTAGTGAGGAAGACTATCTATTTTTAACATTATATTAAGGCTGCATTTAAATTGTCTTGATGGAAGAGTTAATCTCTACTGCTCTCTGGGCTGGAAATCAGATGCCAGGCAGGATCTGGAATTGATGGAAATGACTTTGATATCTATTTTTATCATCATCACTGACTTAACAATGAACACCATATTTTGGAGACATTCCTGTGAAAATACCATGATTCAGAAAATAGCTTAACATACCAAGACAAACATTACTTAGGTCTAATCACAAGTTATACCACACTACTCCCACGTTCACTTAGGCCTAAATCAAGAGTTGCTGAACTCCTTTAAGGTTCTCCCTCCCACGCACCATTAGATCCCCCCAGCATTCTCCCCCACCCTCCACCCTCATGAATATAGACTCACAACCTTACTTAACCACGACCTACTAAACCTGCTGCTTTAGTTTCGGCCGATGTCTCCTCAATTGCCTGGGCTGTCAGGCTCAAAGGGGAACAGGCATCGATTCCACATCCAGCTGATGGCCAGTCAGCCCTGGGGCTGATGATGTTTAACATGTCCATTAGTAAACTGGTTGGCAGGACACAATTAACCCACTGTGAATTTATAAGTAACAGCAATTCAGGAGAAGTGCTCAGGACCCTGAAGGGCAGGGCTGCTGTGCTGAGGAAACTCTACAACCTTAAGAAACGGACAGAAAGAAACATCATGCGGTTCAACAGAAGAAAGTGTTCGCCTAGGATGGTATGAGCCTGTGCACCCAAGCAGGCTGGGTGCTTGCTGCCTGGAAAGAAGCTTTTCAGAAAAGGACCCAGTGCACTGTAAGTTGAACATGAACCAGCAGTACGTCATGAGGCAAAGCCTCCTACTGTGTGCTGGTCTGGGTGTAGCAAGGGTATAGACAGCAGATTGAGGGAAATGGTTATTTTTATGCTTTGGCACTGGTCAGGTCACTGTAGTCCACATCTTCCAGTACAAGACATTGACAAACTGGAGTGAGTCCTACAGAGAACCACCAAGACAGGGGTCTGAAGCATATGAGGAGAAGCTAGGAGTACTGAGTTTGTTAACTTAGAAATGAGCAATTAAGAAGAGATCTAACTGCTGTTTCAGTAGGTATACGACAGAACAAGAGGCAGGAGTCATAAACTACAGCATAGGAAATTCTGATAAGATACGTGGGGAGAATACCATATTTATGCTGCTGTACACCTTACCTATGGAGGGCATTATACTGCAGGAATGCACACGCTGTGTTTTAATACAACTAAAATTGCTAAAATGTGAAACATTGTGATCTAAAACTCTAAAAATCACCCTAAGCTTCTTAAGCTTTCCCACAAAAGAATCTGATTAGAGAAACTTCCTCATGAGCTTCCAAAACATTTCTAGTAACTAAAAAAACTGCATTTTTTCTAAGTCTCTGTGATAAGATAGTCCCAAAGAACCATAGCATTCATATCATTCATCACAAGCACTTGGATGGAGCTGAACCCCACCCTAAATATTCTAAGCTATAGCCCAGATATCAGAAAACATTCAAAGAACAATTTCTTACACCAATAACTATAAAATACAAGTCCAACATGTCCATAACATGAAGCAAAAGTTATAACCATGAAAACAAAACCAATATCTATGTCACTTACAAAATCTACATATAATTCTGATAATGTTATTCTCTATTAAAATAAACAAAGAAAAAAAACCCCAAACCACTTCTCTACAATAAATTCACTGAAGCTTAATTTAGGCACTGCACAGATAAAGAACTGCACTTAGGATGTACGTGTATTGTGGCAACAAAGCAATAATACCTTTACAAGTCAATACTCCTCTTGGGCTTTTTTTGGAGCCAAGTAAAAATAAAAGAACATTGCCAGTAAAAATCTAGTTGTCCTATTTCTGTTTTGAACAGATTTCATAGCAACAAAGTAATGTGTACAGCATATGTGAAAAGGATGGAAACAGAAAGGGGGACAGAAGAGTATGATACGGAACAAGCTAGAGATGCAGCCCAAGTGGGGAATTACCAAAGAAAAGAACATGTAAGTTGAAAGAGATGAGAATGCTGGTACTCAAAAATAAGATACAGAAAAATATGAAGGAATGTAACTTGTAAAAATTACAAATACATATCAGTTTGTATAGTTTAGTTTTATTAATCCGTGTAAGTAATTTAGTGCCATCATCTGCTTTCCAACTTGACAGTTTCTCCCCACCTCCACCTATGCCCATAGCTTTTCACTGCTTGCTCATTATCAATGCCAATGGCATTTCTGCTCTAATTTCAGGAGAGCATCCAAAACTGGAAAACAAAGGGATGAATAAAACTCGTTCTTAGTAAATTCCAAGCAGACAGGATTTTTACCGTTAGGAAAACACAGTAATTTCTTAAAATCCCCACAGGTGAACAGTAAGCAGTCCTCCTTAAAATAGAGCATCACAAAATGCTGCGTACATAAAATGAAGCAGGATGAAAAGAAATGTACCCTTATATCTGCGGGAGATAATTTCCTTGAAAATATATTGCAGCTGCATCATAAACTGATGTAAAGGAATTATGACCTTCCAACTGTATTACTGGAGTGGCTGAAGAAAACCATCTCTTTCCCAAAGAAAGATCTCATCTAAAGCTCATCTAAATGAAGGTATATGACTTTGGCTCTCTCTTATTTACCTAAATTAGCATTGTAACTAAAGCCATGAAAGTAAGCAAAATAGTTATGAGCAGAGTGATATAAAAGATAACCTAAATTTGCATGTTAACCTTAAATTATGGGCATTTTGGCAGTTTTAAAACATTATTGTTATCACTCAATAGCTGAATAGAATTTCTCAATACAGAGCATTATTTAAAGGGACACTGATTCCTTTTCCATCAGTATCATGCCATGTTGCAACAGACACATGTAACGATAAAAGAAAACAAAGGAAAAATGGTGATGGGTTTTCAAAACCTTTGTTTTTCAAACATCCCATTAGCTTCTAAGACAGCAAAAATGGCTGAATCTCCACTGAATCAGTGCCTTCAAGGGAAAGCAGAAGAGATGTCAATTTATTTGTGTGTTTTAATTCAATATGTTAATGGTTAATGACCTAATCCTTGAATATTTTTAAATCTGGATATAGGCATACATGGATAGTCACAGACTTAAAAGCCCCCAATTACCTTACCCAGTTAGGAATTTCTAAGTTTTCACTTCTTTTTTTTACTCATTTTGCTGAGAGCGATATACATATTTTTGAGGTTTTATCATTATTTTGTAATTAAAACATGAATCCAAAATGTCTGTTTGCATGTGAGAGAACATGGATCTCTCCTAGTACATACTTCCAAATGCCAGGAGATACTTTAAGATCAGCGGTGCTACAGTGCTGTAAAATCAAGTTTAAAAAAAAATTATTTAATAAATATATATCCTGGCCCCTGAATAAGGTACAATACTATTTTTTAACTATATATTTATGAGCTGCAAACATTACTGTCATATTCCTCTCATTATGGGTGTCTCCTGCCTCTTTGAAACACCCACCTTTCACCCCTTGCATACTTACACCTTCAGAAAAAGATTTCTGCAAAAGCAGAACTTCATTTTCTTTAGTATCAGCTATGCCAACTCCCTTGGTGCTTCAGAATATATGTAATTTTTATCTTTAATAAATGCATATTTAATTCCTCCCACCTCTTTCTTGGCATACCATCAATAACTTCCTGCAATTAGCTGCAGATTTACTTGATTTTATCATCTTAAGAGTCAACAGATGTTGCATAGGCTATAAATCACACAGGTTTTATGTACCTCAGATACTTTGTGTGAGAACAAAGTGAACCTTGTGTTATCCAGAGTACTTCTGTAGACGACTGGAACTGCAAAATTTTAAAACACTGTGCAATATATTTTATCTCCTAAAAAAGCCTTTTTAATATTTAGAGATCAGCTTATGGCAGAAATCCACACAGTCTGACAGAATTCTTGCCAATTCTTTTAGCAATAATAAAACTCAGCAACACTACTAAAAAGATGGGGAAGAAAAGAATGTTGTTGGGAAGCCAAACTGAACATAATAGCGCTCAGATTCCAAACACTTACATTTGAAGTCTCCACAGGTGCCTATCTTTCAACCTTTCCATTGAAATACAAAATATTTAAGCACAACACAACGACTGACAGCAGTTAACCTCTGATAATGCTTTAATACCTTCTACCTTGTACGATTTGGAGAGTGATATTGAAAAACAGATTAGAAAACAGCTTCAATACTTTTCATCCCCTCCCCAACATTTGTAGCAGTTTCTTAAAAGATTTCTACAGATACAAGTTGGTAAAATACAACTCTCACCATTAGCACATACTATAATATTTAGGTGTACCTGAACCAACAAGAACACAAGGAAGCTGAAGGAAATGTCACACCCCTCACAACCTACTCCACATGAACTGCTCTAGAACGTTCACCATGGCTTCCAAACCTGCCAGATCAGAAACCAAGATCACTGCTCACCTAGGAATACCATGAAAAGGAAATCTGAACAGCCTACTGAACAGCTGCTCCTCAAAGATGGAACAATACAAAACATGTAAAGACAAGAGACGAGGCGAGACAAGAGGAAAAAAGAATCATCGAGGTTGGAATAGAACTTCAAGATCATCAAGTCCAATCATCAGCCCTGCACCACCATAACCATTAAAACACCTCTTAAAGAATCATGTCTACCCATTTTTTTTAATACCTTCAGGGACTGCAACTCTACCACCTGTCTGGGTGGGCTGTTCCAGCGCTTCACCACTCTTCTGATGAAAAAATGTTTCCTAATATCCAATGTGAACCTCCAAAACCTACTCCTGGTCTGCCTTTAGACAGCTGTGGCACCACAGATTTTCTACTACCTGAAAAAGTACTTCAACAACCTAATTGTGTGATCTCTCCCTCACTAATAGTTTGCGATCTTTCACGCACACCAACCATGATTTTTTCAAGACAAATATACTTGCATAGTTAAAATTAGGAAGCACATACATATATGAAGGTTGAAAATTACCACTGACTAAAATTTCATAAAAATTTACTCGTCTTCTCAATATGATTAAACATTGATGTAAACAGAACCACAGTTTCTCTTCTATTATTCTGAAACAGATAAAAATGAAAAGCTAGGTCTCCTCAAACATGGTACTGATGACACAGTTGAGTTCTACTATCATTTACGCCATACAGACACAAAATTAAAAATTAATATATTTGGTAGCAGAGTTCAACATAATGAGCTAAATGCTAAAAATTTCAAGAACTCTTTTTTTTTTTTAAAGACTGCATATCCAAGGAAGCAAACAATAAGTTCAAGCATGTCTTTCAGTTGTTAAAGGCACAAATTGTTAACAGATGGGTGATAACATTTAATTTATCAAATAATTGCTATTAAATAATTTTAATAATTTCTTTGTAGAATTACATAATTATCTATGAGCCAATTATGATTACCTACATCTGTCAGCCAATTATATCTAATAATTGACATCAAAAAGTTAAACGGACAAAAAAAATGTGCTGCTTGAGGGATGAAAGATGTTTAGCAAGTTAATACTTTAAAATTGAGAAAACATACAGACTCATTGTGTGCTCATATGATTCTGTCATAATTTTTATTACAGTTCCTCTAATTCTAAATAATATTTAGTCTGACAACAGATTTTTCTCAAGCCTTACAAAACATAATTTGTGGAATTCACTGTTGATAGTTATGAATCATTTCAAGATCACGAAAGGAACAGATTCTTCTCTAAACGAACATTGCAATCCTTAAAGTAAACACCTTTTCTCTTGGGGAGTGAAAAAAATTAAAATCCAATGGAAAACCAATTCCTCAATAGCATATATTCAGCTATATAGCTGAATTGGGCACATAGGAGCCCAATACATAAGTAAAGAAACTATTACAGTGCACCACAGTTAAGATTTACATTTTTCCAACATCCAGAAAGTATATTTTGCAGAGAAAAATAAAATAATCAAAAAGTGAAAATAACTATCTTTAGCAGAAAATTAAGTAAAGATTATCAATGGTGTTGAAAATTAATGGCATTGACACATGAACTGGCTCATGAACACTTATCACTGAAATACAAAGAAGCAGCAGCAGCAAAGTGTCTTGACGGTAAACACAACAACATCTTCATTCCTAATATGTAAAACTTATTACTGTCAAATATATCTCACTGAGAGATCCCTGTGTGGAGAGCAGCATAAGATCTCCAGAACTGAGTAAAATTAACATCAACATATCCTAAGGGACAAGCCACTGGACTAGCTGTAGTCATGGCTATGAGTTCCATGACTTGATTTCATTCTTAGGCTAGCCAAGCTCCTCTTCCAACATGGGGTACTAAACCCAAAGCATGGACAACTTGGAAAGGAGAAGCTCCACAGAGCCATAATTTATGGTTTAGCAATATTATAAGCAACAGTACTGTCACATTTGATAATGCTCAATTCCTGATTATTTTCTGTTAAGCATAAAATCATCCCTTGAACCCATGGAGACATGTAGCAATCACTGCTATCTGTGTAGCCAAAATGTATATTGCATGCTTTATGTTATGAATCTACCACCCAATAGTTCCAATTTTTAGTGCTTGCAAAGGAAGATAATAACTCTTTATTACATTCCTCTGCTTTTCCCAACACGTTCATGATTTTATACACTTCCATCATATTTCCTCCTCAGTCATTTGAAATTCATTTAAAGGGGGTGGTCACTGACTCCTGGCTGACGTCTCCACCCTCACTCTGACACGGTAGCATTTGACATACATTTCATCTCTGGATAGTCCTGGGGCAGCAAGTCACAGATTTATCAAACGCTATGTAACTACTTCTCTGACACAAGAATCTTGACAGACACCAACAACTGCCATGCACACTCACTAACCACAGCAGCAGTGGTGCAGTGCCAAGCCTGGCCCTGACCCCTCTAGCTTTCCAGTGACTCTATGCCATGCAAGGAAAAAAGTTGTAATTTCTGAGGAAATTGAAAAAAAATGAGGAAAACAAGTTTGTGCTCTTGATTCACTTAAGTGATCTTATGACCTTCTTTGTAATTTTATCTTAAAAAGGGTTTGAAAAAGATTGTGTTTTTTAAACAGAAAAAAACCATAGAGGGAAAGCATTGCAACATAAACATTTGTGGAAATATATGAGCTCATGGGTACTTCCAGTGCAGTCTAAATTCCCTTTTCTGTGTTGAAACTTCTAAGAAAAAAAAAATGGAAGATTAAAAAAAAAAAGTTAGAAACAGACACTCGGGAAATGTTGAAAGTCCTACATTTGGAAGTATCCAACACAGAACCATGTGAACTCTTAAATGTGTGGCTGGAGAGGATCAGAAAGTAAAGAGCAGTCACACTTGCTCTAGGATATTGGCTCCTCCAAACCAACTTTCAATAAAGCAATCAGAGCCACCAATAACCAGTCAGTCTCAATATGAAGGTCTGTCTGCCTGACTTCCCAGGAGAAAGGAAGAAAGATTTACATTTTGTTTTTGAAGACATTGTACTTGCAATAGCACTGGGTTGCGGGAATGGGGAGAAAGTGGTAAACAGAAAAACATCACAAGGGCCTTAAGTCTAACTGCTCCCAAAGCACCAGCAAGACACAGTGAGGCTCAACTCTAGTCAATCATTTATAGTACAGAAATTTTTTTTCCAAGGCTTAAGAGCGTGAAATACTGACAAATTCCAGCTGCAGAGCATCTTAAATGAATGTGGCTGCCTTGGTACTTGCCTCACAGCAGACTTCTGTACCCCATCCCTCCAGACATCGCAGCAGAGCTAGGAAGCAGGTGGCAGCCATTGCAGATGGAGACGGTCTGGGAACACCGTATTCTGGCTGAAGCTTACAGCAAGAGTCCTCCCACTGTATGAACTCTATTACATTACTACTTTATATTTCTTGCTGTTTTATAATTTAATTAAAGTCATTGTAAGCAATTAAAAAGGCAGGATTAGCTGACTGCATTTCAGGAGACAATACACAGATGGTATTTGTAAATAAAATGGCTTGTTAGGACTAAGGAGAGGAATGTGGTAGAGGCAGAGCTGGCCATCAGATCAGCAGCCCCTGGTCCTGCTCATGACAGCCAGCACAGCCACCACAGCGGGCTGCTGGGACAGCTCTGATGGACCTCACACCTTCTTCCCTCCCCAAGGGAAAGCACTCAAGAGGAAATATGGCTTGAAAACAAGGAATTACTTAAGTACAAGCATCAAAATTCCTGATTTAACAGAATTTCCATTTGGTTTAGACCAAGAGTGAAAACTGCAGCCTCTAGCTTCTTTTTTTAACCCATATTTGAATATGTTATAAATGAGAATTCAAAATTCAATGCATTGTTTTAGGAGGTATTTCTGTAACTGTTTGGAAGCAGATCTTGCTTCCTATTTTAAGAAAAATATTGTAATTATGTCATATTATGTTATGAAATAATTTAGAGGGGAAAAACAAATTCCAAAGTACACATATCTTTTCTGATTTCTATTTTTCTTCAGTTATATTTGTCATGAATTGGGCAAAATGTCAAACCTTCCCAGAAAGCAACAATTCCAAATTTCATCTAACTATTCCGAAGACTCATTTTAATCCTCAAAGTTAATTATGCTTGGCCTGACTTTGGCAAGCAGCGTTAGGGATCAAGGCAAATTGCTGGAGTAAGGGAAAGCAGACAGGTTTTCAAAGGCATTCTAGGTAAGACAGAGCACTCCTTAGGAGCATCAGGCTTCAATAATAAAATTTTGTATTTGATAGCAGGAAATAGGAAAATAATTTCATTGTCTCATTTAGAGAATGCCAGTTTTCCATCTTCTCATATAGAACCACAACAAGTAGTGGCCTTTTAAATTTAAAACGGGGGGGGTGGGGGTGTTAGGTAGCTATATATTTTAAATAATCACTCAGAGTTCACATACCACAACAAATAAGCAAAATGTTTTGTATGAAGCCCACTGCAGGGGTAAAACTCCCATTTTAGAATTACAATCAGAAGAAAAAAGTTACATTGCCTATCAAAGGCTGCACAACAACTAAGAGTTGGACTCACTGAGGGAGTGATGGTAAGTTAATAAAATGCACAAACCACCAGAAGTACACTTCTAAGAGGAGAAAGAATCACAGAATATTAGGAGCTGGAAGAGACCTTGAAAGATCACCCAGTCCAACCCCCCTGCCGGAGCAGGATCATCTAGAGTAGATCACATAGGAATGTGTCCAGATTGGTCCTGAATGTCTCCAAAGGAGGAGACTCCACAACCTCCCTGGGCAGCCTGGTCCAGTGATCTGTCACCCTCACAGTGAAAAAGTTCCTCCTTATGTTAAGAGGGAACTTTCTATGTTCCAGTTTGGACCCACTGCCCCTTATCCTATCACTGGCCATCACTGAGAAGAGCCTGGCTCCATCCTCCTGAAAATGAAAGAATTGAAAAAAGAAACAAGCATTCCTTTGCCTGACAAAGCAGAACATTTCAGAAAACTTCTAACCAAACTTAATGTATCTTGGTAGTCTAAGGAGTGTTTGTAAGTATATTCTTCATTCTACCTGTACTCTCCAAGGCTGTGAGTCCCAGCCTTCCTTGCACTTTGCCCAAAGTAAAGCCAGAAAATCTGGTGTGCAGTCAGGAAAGAGGAAGCAGAAAACGGGATGACGGAGAGAGGGACCTAGCCATTGTTTCTTTCCCGGGAAAACAATAGAGAGCACAAACATCAGCAGCAACAGTGTCAGGAGTTTAAAAAATGAGTCAGCCCTCAAGAAACTATGACATGTTTCTAGGGGTTTTAAAACAACTTCTGTATGTATATTTTACTCTGTTTCTACGTTTCTAAAGTTCTAGAGAGTCTAGAGCTGCTTTGCATCCCCAAGGTATTCAGAAGTCCTAAGAACTAAGTGGGATCTTTAAAGTTCAGCTTCTCTAATTTTATCTTGATAGTAGCATCTAAAAATCTGGAAATATATGTTTTAAATAGCATGAGATTTTCAGTCCTACATTGCCGCACGCTAGCAATACAGTCATGAAGGCACAGTACTACCTTTCCCTTTGCCTTAAACATGTTACATCCGGGGCAGATCTTCAAAGGAATTTTCTGGGAAATAAGGGGTCACAGTGTGAGAAGTCCAGGCCTGATAACAAAGGATGCTGTAGTATCCCCACTTGCAAGTGATATGCTTTATTAAGACAGGTTAAGAAGCTGTTTTTCAGTTACACTCCTCTCACTGCCTCCTCCTGAAAGTGATCACTTTGCTGGCTCCCCTCCAGCAAGGGCTTGAGAGGGATCAGAGGATTCACCAGTGGGAACCACAGGGAAAGCCTGCAGGCAGAGAGAAGAGAGAAAGCATCTTAATGGGAAAAAAACTACAGACCAGAGATTTCTCTGATCTTCTGTAAGGGAAACATACTGGAGACACTTCAAGGGCTTGAGAATTACCAGACACTGAAGGTACAAGAAATTACAAGATTTTACTCCCCTTTTTCACACAGTGTGGATAGGAAAAAAAGATTCCAAGACCTCCATATATATTTTAGCAGGATTCCAGCAAATTGCAAATCCAAAAGACTTCCAAACCTCCCTTGTTAGAAGAATTTTGCTTTGCAAATGTGTTTAGAAATTGATAACTACCTGACTCATCTCCACCACAGAAGAGTTATTTCATGGTGTATTATTAGTCACCTGCTATCATCAGTGTCCTTTGAACCCATTTTGAGACTAGAGAGCACAATATAAATCTGCCACAGCTTTTTGGCACACCCTGCCAAGTACTTGTTCATACTCTTCAAAATTATGCAGACTATTAACCTTACATAAATTGTAAGAGGCTGGGTCTTCCCTAAGAACATGAGCGGGCAGGGCAGACCTTTGCAGCTGCTAACAGTGACCAGGAGCACAACAGATAACGAAGACTCATTAAAGACTCCACCTGAATTCAGGCACAGCACTGCTGTGCAACTGCTGGATAAAGAAATAAACTGAAATACTAAGTCCATGAAAACCATAGGGTGCTGTGACACCTTAGTAACTCTACTAAATGTCTTTTGGAAGGAGAGCTATAAACCTTCGGTGTCTCTTTCTCATTGTATCGCAGCACTTACAGCAAAGTGAAAGCACATCTCATTTTGGATTCAGAAATTTACCAGATAATCCTAAATATTTTCAGTATGAAACAGTACACCAACCCTGACAAACATTTTCTTTATCTTCAGCACAAGGTTCCTAAAAGATTCAAAAGCAGTATTATAAGATTTATAATGAGTCAAATATTAACGTAAATATTTCTAAGAACTCTTAGCTTCTAGTTTCAATTTAATTATTTTATAGACTTGCTTAATATGTTATTGCTTAGTATGCTTAAAATGTTTTGACTAGTTCAGTCAATGTTGAACAAAGAAAAAAAAAGAGTGCAAATGACTTAAGAAAACTGTTCTTCATCTGGAAACAGTTTTCCAACACACACTGATAGGTTTTCTGCCCATCTGTTAAACCAGCACCATCAAATTGTTTTGAGGACAAAAAAGGGGATAGAAAAAGAGACTTGCAGTATTCATTATGAGTCATACAGTATTTTTCACTAGCTTTGCTTACTAAGTGTAACACAGTTAATTCCATGTTCTATTCTTTTCTAAAAGAATATTAAATCCAGCCCTAGATTACTAAATTTTCCTAGTGCAGCATCATGGCAACGAAGTGAAGGGTCCACAGTATTTTTATACCAGCAAAAAGCCTGAGTGTACAAAGTGCTTTTGCCAGTGTAATTTATCCCATTTCATTCCAGGGAATTGACAAAAACATCAACTGAACTGGCAAAAATGCATTTGCACCACTACAAGTATGCTGGAAGAATTGTCTAGAGAACCATACCAGCAAAACTTTTCTAGTGTAGATCAGACTACACAGGCACNGACAGCTGGCTGAGGAGCAATGCCGCCACGTAGCACTGCATGGGCTGCTGCTCAGCAGAAGTCTGTTCCGAGGAACCTGATCTTCAGTACTGTTCACACTGCAATCAAACTGCTCTGCTCTGAATTAGTATTTCCCTTGTTTTCATAGCAAAATTATTAGAAAAACAAACTACTGGACATTACCTGTCGTTCTGAAATAGAGATGTTGAGTCTGTGCAACTTTCTCAAGTAGGTCAGACCATTTAACCTGAGACACTGGGCTACAGACAGTTTCCTGGTTTTGTACGTGAGCTATTTTTGTCTTAAAGGCAGCTAACAGTACAGATATCCAGTAAATGAACTCAGTATCTTAAAAACAATGTCACAGCAAGTGAAAATAATTCAAACCCAATTCAAACTACTCCATTTAATGATTGTATAGGTCTCATAAAATTAAAGTACATTAAATAAGCGGAAAAGATCAATAACCAAGAGGCACCTGCATATTGACCAAGGAGGAAACGAGAAGAGAATTATGTCTGATGCTTCGCTGTAGTTCACTGCTTCTGCTCACACAGCAAGGCTCATCTCTGTGATTCCCTTACACCCCAACCCAGTGACTATACAAACTGCCACTCTTTTTCTTTCTTTTCCCATCCCAAAAGCTTTTAAAATACCATTAATACTTATGTTAGATGTACTTCTACTGTTTTATGAAATTAAAACATAATGACAAAGTCAAAAACTAACAATAGATGGTTGGTGGATGGATGAAGAACGGAATCGTAAGTCAGCTTCTGACAGACAGGGGTATTTTGTGCAGCAAAAAAAGCTAAAGAAGAGTTATGTAAGTTTCAAAAATACATGACAAGGAAAATCACAATAAAAATTAGAGGTGTTCAGAAAAAAAAATTATGCCAAAACTTCTTCAATGTACTATGTACGCAAAAACTTCCAGCTCAAAGATGAAGATAGTTCAAAGGTTTAAGAGTCTGCAGATCTTGGGATGGAGCAAACTGCAGAAAAGAAGGAAATTAAGCCAAAACCATTCCTTCTCATGGAAAAGCTGCTCTGCCACTGACCCTATCACTGCAGTTGCTCAGGGTTTCCTTTTTGTTTCTTTGTATCTTTTGCTGGATTTTTTTTCTTAAAATGTATCAAAAGGCCTACAGAATTCGATAGTGCTAATACATTTAAGTCTTATCAGACCTGTAATCTTATTTTAAAAAATCAAATTACTTTATTACCTTTTATTAAACTCTTTCTTTTCATCTGTAGTTGCAGAAATTAAGTGACAAAGGGTGACAAAAGGATCCTGCAAGCTTTGTTAGCAAAACAGCTGTCTTCAATTCTTATCTCAACCTATGCAAAATTCATGATTTAATTTTCTTGTCCATATTTAGAAAAAAATATTTAAAACTGTAACATACACCATAGCAGCAATCTTGATCCACAACATGCAGATCACCCCACACCTATGTGCAACATCAAAAGAATGCTATTTCAGTAAGGATAAAGCAAAAATTAATTGGCAAAAATTATTTCCAAGACTACTGATTAGAATTACGATCGTCTCTTTTACTTGTCATGTCCCACACTATTAGTCAAAAATTATTCTGTCAAAGACAAACGTTAAAGTGACCCAGCTATGAGTCATTCCATTTGCCCTTTCTGAGCCGTGCCACAAGGTCGGCTTTCCCCCTCTGCCTTGGAATTTATTGAGTGTTCAGAGACCTCCAGGGAAGAAGGGGAACAGTAATGATTCAGGCACTTGTATGTACTCTGGACACATTACAGGTTTTCAGAAAGGAAAGAA
The DNA here is from genome assembly GCA_013399135.1 of Heliornis fulica. NCBI lineage: Eukaryota > Metazoa > Chordata > Aves > Gruiformes > Heliornithidae > Heliornis > Heliornis fulica. The sequence goes on from VXBZ01001594.1 coordinate 134,998, forward strand.
ACTGAGCTCTGGTAGCAGCCCCAAGTGTCCAGTGATTCAGTTTCACAACCTAAATTACAGATGCCGTGGTTCCCTCCCTTCCACGCAAACCAGCCATGTGTCTCCCCGCCCCACTGCACTCACACAACCATTCTGCTGAAGATGACCCCATTAGCTTTCAGCCAGCTCAGTCCCTTCCAGCAGCATTGCACTCCTCCAGCCACATATCCATCACCACCTATGCAAGGAGCTAGTACCTATGCATGGCAGAGATGCAAGGAGAAAAGAACCACAGGAGAACCATTTCTATCAATTAACCAGGCCTGGAAGCCAATCTTTAATCCTCTGTGTGTATGAAGTCCACATTAAAGTAATAAAATACAGAACTCTCTAAAGATTTGTATTGGCATCAAGTTTCCATCATCTTACTCGGCAATTACTATATCTATTCAGATTTCCATTTACTCACTAACACATGCATCTAACCTACAAATAAGCTAATGCATAAATTAGAAAAACCACTCTCAGATTCAAAAGCTTAAGTGCAAATTCCAAAGAGAACAAAGTAACGAATTTACGAAGACAAAGTGGCAGATTACCTGGTATTGAAACAAATATCCTCAGGAAGGGAGATTGGGAGAAGTAAGGAAAAGTTTAAGTGGCTATTAGACAAATCCAGATTACTCAAACAACCCTTGGCCCAGACCCTCGCAAGTGTTCAATTACTGCTCTTCACAAAAGTAGCTTAGGTGAATCCTATGTATAGTCATAGTCATTGACATATCTAATTCAGCTATTTCCTTGTGTTTGAGGGCTAGAGGGATGCATTATTTGACAAAGGAGAGGGATAAAGCTATACTCTCCTACAAGCCAGTGAGGAGCAGAGGTCACCGAGCCCTGGAGCACTCAAGGTGTGTGATGCTGTGCTCACTCTGTGCAAGTTATTAAATGATCCACAGATGCAGGTCTCACCAGGATTAGGTCTAACTGCTCCTAAGAAACTACTGAATATGTGTACATTGATTCAAAGTATTGATTCAGAACATTTTAGCACACTGGTTGAAGAGAAAAAAAAACAAACAGTACCACCCCTTTTCCCCAGGGAGTTGTTGGGTTTTTAAAACATACAACTTTACTTCAAATTCAGGTTTCCCCAAGCAGACAAAAGACTTTACTAATCAGTACGGGTTATGTTTGGTAAATGTGAACATTACAAGTAAATGTTCTGGTGAAATAATCTTCTTAAATTCTACAAAAATATATTATTCAGCCAAATAGGATTCCCTCCCCCACTCCAATTACACATAACTAACACAGGTGCCTTTTCTTTTTTTTTTTTCACTCCAGTATTTTATTATGGGGGTGGGAGGCAGGAAAGAGAGACAGACTTCCACAGTGAATGGATCAGGAGTAACACTTCTGGCCATGAAGGTGAGTGGAAAGGCAAGAGTGCGTGACAAACATCAGGAGGTAGCAGAACAGGTGATGTTCAGGTAAATAGCAAGTGCCACCAGCAAGAAACTAAATATAAAATTTCAAAAATTACAGCCACACCCATTACAGAATAATTTTAATGAACTTGCAAAGACAGTACTTCAGACTAATTTAACCAAGGAAAACTAAATGAAGTATCTCTGAAATAAAAGAAGCTATACAGATGGAAGTCTAGTACTGTGGGTTTTACCTCTGGGAGTTGCAGCCTGCACAAGATTCTATTCTTTCATTACAAATCTGTTGTGTGGGGGGCGGAGGAGGAGTAACTGTGTTACAGGAATGAAAAGAATAGCACAATTGTTGTAAGAACATCTAGTTTTCTCTATGTATTTCTACCCATCACAATCTATCTTGATCTTCAAATCTGTTTTTCCTTATTACCTTACCCTATCCTGTGTCAGTAAAGAGTATTTTAACGCTGGGGGAAAGCACTCCATAAGGAAAAGCCTCTGAACAGGACACTGCTATTTCATTAGCACTGATCATTAAACAGTCTTCATTTTAAGAGAACACAGGAAAACAAAGCAAGCTGAGCAAGCTCCATCAGGAGGGGAGGACTGGCAGGAAGAGCAGCTGTGCTCTAGCTCAGATTGGATTCGTGTTGGCAGAATTGTGAAATAAAGCCTCCAACATATTGTGTCTTTATCAGTCCTGCTTCCCCAATAAAAGACATCCAAGGAACTGAATGCTTATGTTTTGCCTTTCATAGGCTATCTGACTTAGGAAGGTTTGTATACATCTAAATTTATAAAAGTCCAAGATGCATTTATGTAGAACACTGCTCCTTCAAACGGTGCCATCTAACACATACAGTAATACAGCCTCATTCATCTGAGTATCTCAAAGTGCTTCATAAACACCAACTGAACAGATGCCATGAATCTGAAAAACATCCCTGCCTGAAGATTTTCTGCTATCTGACTTTGTTACAATAATATGTTTTATTGTAAAGTAGAAAAGGTCAGTGCAAGGGGAAAAGTCTAATTTAAAATATAAATTTAACAGCATGTTGTATGTATCCATTTTAATAATACATTTTTCACACTCACTTACAATAGTTAAGTTTCTCCTTTGCTAAGAAAAAAAACTAAATAAAATATCCAATAGTTTCTTAAAAGAGATTTTTTAAAAAAATCCATGTATCAAACCCTAAAATTCAGACTAGAGGTTTATGTGAGACACATGTAAAAATACTCTTTTTCTATTTAAAGACATTTGAAAATGAACATTTAGGATTACATTATATAGAATTTAAGCACATTCTATACACTGGTCAAATTAAAAAATACTTAAGTTATTCTATTTCATTGAGCTTCTCATTTCTGGGCATGGAACACAAAAAAAAAAAAAGAGAAGAAAAGACTAAAGAAAGGACAGAGGAATGTGTAGGAAGATCTCAAAGTACATAAATATAGTGTTGTTCTTTGTGTTCCCATGTAGAAAGTACAAAAGTAGGTCACCTGTTATGTATTAGAACACAGCAATATAAAACAACTTCTCTTTTGAAGACCTGGGGTAGGGAGTGGTGGGAAGGGGGGGGGGAATCTTTTTGAGTCTAAGATTACATAATAAATGGTGCCATGATCTCAACCTGTTTTAAATAAGTAACACTTTGGTATTTGTGAATCTGATGAGCCAAAACTTTCACAGTTCAGACTTTAAAACCTGAAACTGGGGCTAGAAACAGAAGCTCAAGCCTGGAAACTTCAGAAGTTCAGTGACTTGTTATTTTGTGAGTAAGAATTCAGAGAACTTTGCTAGGAATGGGATCACTGCACAGGAGCCTTCTCAAGTGGGATCATTTATCCAAGGAAACTGTGCAGCAAAACTATTTTCCTTCAGGTATGTATACCAATTCATTATTCTGTCTACTTTCTTTCTGCATCAACCTCATAACCCTGATTTCTGTGCTGCTATAGCACAGACTATTATTTTATAAATAAGCTTCAGATCAAAAAGAAGGAAGAAAAAAGTGTCATTCACTGCGATTCACAGGTGGGTGAAAGGGCTGCAGCATAACGTTCCCAGGCAGAATTGCCTTTTCTTTGTGCTCTGCCTGTATCTACACAAGCTGCCAATTTATTTAATCCATCCGCAAATGAAGAGGAAAAGGATCTGTCCAAGTAGAAATATAGATATAATAAATATGAAGTAGAAACTGTAAGACATCTTTGCCTACTGAACTCCCCCAGAGATTAAAAATAAACTTCTTCAGACTAAAAAATGCTCTAATTGGTTCAAAATCCAGGCTGGTATTTTCACCTTGAGCACAAGATCACCCTATGCATAACTCAATACATAACTCAACTCAACTACAAAAGCAATTTGTTGATAATAAGCATCAGCATATGGCAGACAGCGGTGAATTCATTCTAATAATTATGGGTGCTAGTGCAACAACTCAAATTTTTGGTGTAGCAAAGATCATATCCAGATTACAAATAGGAAGGAGAGCATTACTTCAACACCATTTCTTCACTCACGCTTATTTTAACATGAGATCCAAGTAACAAAAGCCTAAAAATAACTAGAGAAAACATAATTTTCAGGGAATTTAAAAGCAATGCAAAATTTCATAGAATGGTTTAATTTCAGAGGTTTCTTTTCCAAGTATGAATAAAGTACCCTTTTGTAGGCAATGATGAAGGATAATCTCCAGTTCAGACAGTTTAATATTCAATAAATAAGGAATGAATTTTCTGTCAGTTTCATGCACCAGTAATTTTTTCAAACCACTGTAATTTTAAAACATCATTTGAGTAGTGGAAACGTCTTCCCAAGTGCCATTTTCTACACAAAGGTGATGGAGACGTTGGAGAAGTTTAGTCTTCACTAATTCTCCATTAATTATAACAAAATATTCATATAAAACATTCCTTTAAATATCCAGCCCTGAAATTGCAGTATTTGAGTCTACTCAAATTCGGGTTTTTTACAGTAATCTCTCCTTAGGTCTTTACAGTGATGGGTATCTGCACAGTCAATCAGCTTCATTTTTTAAACAGTTAAGGCAAGGAAAGCACCACATTCAGATGGAATTGCTACAGCACTTTCACATGATATTTAAAAAAGCATATAGATGCACAAAGCTTGAAAGTGAAATCATTTTCCATGCTGCTTTTCATTCATCATGCAAAGTTGCAGGTTCTAAAATTGCTCAAAAAACCATATAGACTCTTTTTTAATAGCATTTAGTAGATAGCACTTGCCTACAGATCCCATCTTTAGATCTCACAGCATTTCTGGCTACTGTTTTAAACATTTTTATAAAGGGAATAAGTTGAACACTGAATAACCCATACAAGAAACAAGTTTACACTTAAACCAAAGTTAAAACCCAAGTCCTGTGATCAATGTTGTAAAAGAAGCACAATTCTTTGTCTCTTAATAAAAAATACTGCCTTGCGACTTTGTCCAATGCTTCATCCATTTCCAGCTTATTAATTATTTTCCCCAGGGATTTTTTCCCTTACTCCAATAACCAACTCAAATGAAAATTCATAAACTCTTCCAAAGTGAGAGAGGTGAAGAACTTTCTTACACCTTCGACTAGGTATGTTTGGATACATAAAGGAAAATCACAAATCATTATAACCCCCTTTATTTGAAAATTAGTTTCAGATTAAAAATATAAGAAAGCAATACTATCCCAACGTTTGTAATAGTATTCCAACTCTCAATTTCAGCAGAGATTGATTCTAGTACTGTAAATAGTTCTGTATCTGTCTTTCCTCCTTCCCAACCCCTGCACAGATAATGATTCTTCTTCTGATACATTTAAGCAGAAGAAATACCAAAAGAAAAACTTCTGTTATGTGGAGGGGGAAAGAACTCCATTGCGAAAATAACCAGGGTCAAAACGTCTATTCAAACCATGGCTTGAACAGATTTTTTCCACAGACACTGCAGCAAGCCTGTCCTTGGTGAAAAGCTCCTTTTGGAAAGCCTCTAGGATGACAAATTATTTCACATTCTGTGTTCTTTCTTGGTACCCTTATGGAAGTAGGATTTCATTTTTGAGAATGCATTATTGGGTATTTGAACAAACTGCAGCAGGGAAGTGGGTTTTGATTCTCTTCTCTAGTTAATTACATCAACATGGGTAATGGTACAAACTCATCAGTCCACAAGAACTGGGAAAATGAAAATGAGCAGAACACTGAGGTAGCTCCTATGCTGTCCACCTTGCACACACAGTGTACACTGATGGCCGTATAGCCCTTGCTCCCAAGTTCAGACAGGGGTTCTGTTCACCTCAAAACTGCTCTGCAATATTCTTCCACATGCCACAATTTTGCAGACTGCATTTGTCCGTGAGGTCCTTAAAGAAGCATTTTACATGAGGGTTCACCAATTTTTAAAATATTTAGCAACAAAAGTACTACAGTTCCTAAAACCTTCTAAAGAATCAAAATTATCAGAATCTACTTCAAAATACTGCAAGCAGAATTACTTACAGACTTTTTAATTCGTTGAATAGAATAGTCTTTTCTTTGCTAATAATTGTTCAACAATAGGATACCTGCCTTCTTTTTTGAGCTTGCTTTTTCTTTCCCTAAATTTATATTTCCCTTAATGAAACTATACTGCAGTCTGAAACGTACATGTCACCAGAAAAGGATTTTCATGAGCACAGAAAAAGATTTATTCATTCTTGGATGTTGGGAGACAAGAATCAAGATTTCTATGAAGCAATTAGAAGAATGAAGCAAAGAGTTTACTGTTTGTAATTACTTGGAGTGTCACCTCTGAAGAACATGTGTTAATCCCTGTTAAATGGTCACTTAGGAGTCCTAACAAAACCACTGAAGAGAGACCATTCACTGTTATCACAGAAAAACTTTGTATCTGCATTTGGAGCGGGTTAGTCACCACTGAATTCCAGGACAGGAAAAGGTGTTAGACATCAATTTCTAAGGCTATGGCTACTGGAAGGCCCCAGCATAAACCAACTGAGGAAAGACAGAGAGCTGGGTCTCTTCAGCTTGGAGGAGACTGAGGGGTGACCTTACTAATGTTTATAAATATGTTAAGGGTAAGTGTCAGGAGGATGGAGCCAGGCTCTTCTCAGTGATGGCCAGCGATAGGGCAGGGGGAAATGAGTCCAAACTGGAACACAGAAAGTTCCATCTGAATATAAGGAGGAACTTTTTCACTGTGAGGGTGACAGATCACTGGAACAGGCTGCCCAGAGAGGTTGCGGAGTCTCCTCTGGAGACACTCAAAGCCCACCTAGATGCGTTCCTGTGTGATTTAATCCAGATGATCCTGCTCCATCAGGGGGGTTGGACTAGATGATCTTTCGAGGTCCCTTCCAACTCCTGACATTCTGTGATTCTGTGAAATAACAACTGGTCCTACAGGAATAATTATACTGTATCTGATCTTTTGAGGTCCCTTCCCAACTCCTAATACTCCACAATTCTGTGTGATTCTGTGTTGCCAGAAACGTACACACAGTATACCCACATATCAGAGGAGTTACAGAATAACTACGCTCAGGGCTCAGCTGAACAAGACAGAGCATTGATGACAGGTGAGCTTTAATCAAGTCAAACAACCACAGATTTCTGGGATAGCAACGCACTGTGCCTGGTTCCAGCTGAACCAGCACCCTGAATCTCCAGGTTTGGTAGAGGATCTGGAACGGTATTGAGAAGTCCTTGGGTAGTGGACACACAGCAGGAGTTTTGAGCAACCACGTACTTATCAGCAAAACAATAGAAAAAGGTTGGGTACTGATATTGAAACTGTTTGGGTATCATTCTGAACTCCCAGATACCAAAATAAATAAATAACTTGCTAACTCAGTAAGAAGTCAAGAGCCAAAAGATGGATGAAGAGAAGAAATGTATTTTTATGTCCGGAGGGTGAAACAGCATCTGCCTGGCTGCTCTCTGGAGCAATCAAAGAACAGGTTGGCCCAATCTATGACCTGTTCACAGAATCAGACTGCTTTGCTATCTAGCAAATCCTTGCTAGATAATAGTAATTAATGGATATTAGAAGCTACACATTAATCTGTGAATGTGTAATATTTGTCAAAAGAGAAACCAGCATCTTGCATTATTTTGCAGGTGCTAGAATTACGTTAAAATAATAAATAAAAGCCCAAGCTATAAAATTCTGCTAAATTCACATTTATTTCTAACTACTACTATTATTCCACCGGGTAAGTAACCAATAATGCTATCCCAGAGTGGAATATTGCTGCCAATTTTACAACCAAGCAATAAAAATAGTTTTTGCCAGAATTAAAACTGCATTTCTTCCCATTTATTTATTCATTCAACAGATGCATTAGCCAAGACTCTGCACAAGAACAGAATATTAAATTTATCAGCTGGATGTGTTTCTAAAAAGAATCTAAAAAATTAAAAAGATTGATGATTTGGTGAATTCATTTCTTCAGCATCTATGACTAGCAGCTCACAGTGATCTTAAAGCATACTTTGAAAATACAGACACTTCTGGGAAAGGACAGAAAGAGAAAATAAACTTTGCATCGTAATCAGAGATTTAAACAAAGATTTAAAATTACGGATTCGCAATTTTATGTGGACTCTCTACAGCCCACAGTTCTCTCTGCAGCTGCTGATCTATGGCATTTTTAGGATAAATCCCATTTCCATTCTCATTTCTTTATGTTGTGGATGTGCAAATGTACTGAAAGCAATTTTGTACCCAGCTGATAACAGGATGCTATCCAGCAATGGCAGTCACACCCAAAGGAACTATACTGTGGTATTGATGTGAAGAAACACTGATGTTGCTAAAGATTTAAAAAAAAACAAAACACAAACAAAACCCCTCCAAAACAAATACGAAAAAAAAACCCACAATGTACAACAAAAAACCCTCAACCCAAAAAAAAACTTAAACCAACGTTTCAGCTCTTAGCAGTTTCCTACAGAAGTGACTATGAAATTCAAGATTCAACATCTGCTGTCCCCTTATAGCAAAAGATCATTCAGAAAACAAGGAAAGCCTATATAAACAACCTTGAAAAGCAGTTCTGTCACTCTTGTAGCAATTCTCACAACTTTTCTGTCCTTGCATATGAGTCCTTTAGTTCTCAGCAAAAATTTATCCTATCAACTTCATGCCAGGCTCATCATAAATGGACGTATCTTTGCTTCTTCCTTCTGTCATGACACACATGTATAAGATACAGGTTATATTGGGAAGGATAAGAGAAGGAGAAATGCACCAAAACACAAAGCACCCAATATATAAAAGGGTTTTTTTTTTCCAGTAGGGCATAACCCAATTTGTAATACTGATTTAAAAAAAAAAAAACCAAACCAAACTTAAACTTTTAGGTAATATATGATTATAGGTTTTGTTTAGCAAATATTTTTACACTTAATTTAAATTCCTAGCTGATGTTAGAAGCAACATCTCCTAGATGTCAAAATCCAGACATACTGTCCAAACATGGATCTATATTTCTGTCTTGTGTTTAATAATCACCTATGCATGCTGCAAGGCCTGTTTCCTTAGAGATGTGTGGGGGTTTTCTTTAACTTTGAATAGCTGGATGATGAAGTGGAGAGTTTTATAGTGTTTCATCGACATTTTTTTAAATCTCATTAATTATTTGCATGTTTGGGGGGTTTGGTTTGCTCTCTCCCTTCCAATGCCGTTGAGGGCTTAAAGCAATTTAGACAAAAAGTAAGGTTAGTGCAAGAAATAATTTATGTTTTGACTTTGCCAATGCATTACTTTACTTTAGGAAAAAATATGATGTCCTCCGAGAAAGATTTAGACACATGAACTATTTTCTCACTCAAACCTCAATTTGCTCATTATTACTTCCAAAGCATTGCCAGGGCTTAACTTTCTTCATCAAGTCTAGTTAAGACATAAAAATTCCATGCTTAAAGACCTGCATAGAGAATAAACGCAGAAAATATATATAGAAATGCAGAAAATATCCCTGTATATTTCAAAAAGAAATTTGTCTTGCACAATTATACAGGCTGGACAGATTGATGAAATACAGACTTTCCAAATCTGCCCTGGGTTTATAGCATGGAACCAAATGTTTTTTCTACAAAACAGAATGATGCAAAGAGAAACTATCTGAGATACTGGATGCTCAGATATTGTCATGAACACCGCACAAGCAACTAAAATCCTTACTTGGAGTGTTAATCCACACTATCTCTAACTGTCCATATATGTTTGCACTAGATTAAGAGTACTGAATACAAACTAAAATTTCTGTGACTAATATCAACCTTTATTGCCCCAAAGTACACTGTAATAGCTGCTTTGCCTACAAGCTTCAGGATTACCAAGAGCAGCTTTTATGCTCGCACAAACTGTATTAAGCACTTGCTATCGTCACAGCCTGTAATGTTCATCAAGGTATGCACTGAACTTGAAAATCCAAAATGCTGTAGAGGATGTACTCAAACACCACTGTAAAATTCTTGTTGAAGAATTATACCCTAGACCACCACACAGATATTGAGATAATGCTGGCATAAAGATTTTGAAGTGCGAGTGTTAAACAGGGTATTTCGAAGAACCCAATAAATAGGCAGACAGCTACAATTTTGATGGTGGTGAACAGACTAAGTTTCTGAAGAATAAATGAAAAAGAATACAAGAAAAAGTTACCCTGGAGGGAACAGGAAGGGCTGGCTGAGTTTTTCTTTCTCCTTTGAGATCAAGACAGCTCAAAAGGTATTACAACATAAAACAACCTTAAGGAAAAATATTTCCAACCTCACCACCAGCAGACTCCAAACAGTAACCACTTTCAAAGGGCAGGCTTTCCTTTCCTTCCACCCTTTCCTCATGCTATTAATAAGAGAAATAATGTTCTCCTCCATATTCAGCTGTCTCTCTGGGGGAGTAATTTCTTAATGCGCACCGTATCTACTGCGGAAAGAGTGAAGACTGGAAAAGACCTCTACTTCTATCAGAACTGCAATTTCTCTTTTAGAAAGACAGCACAGTAACGGGCAGAGTCAGTATGTAATAACTCACATGGTTTTCCTGTTGATAGGCTGTAGCAGTTGCTATATTCTCTCTTCCACATTTCCTCCAGGAGCTCCTAACCATAGGTATCAATTTGCAGAGTTGCTAACCTACCTAGCAATATCGAAGTTTCTCACTTTGAAAGGATCCGTAAATAACGCAAATAACATTCTTCCTCTTTCCCACTCCAACTACACTTTATAGCTACTACCACTGCAATTCCTTCTATCTATACATTTTAATTTATTAAGTAGATTATCAGTGAAGGCTGCTGAAAAAACTGACAAGATGTTTCTCCATAAACATGTATTTGCTCATCCTCTATTGGTGCAACAAAAATGTCTTCATCAACCACATTCAATTTCTCAAGATTTTATTAGTAAAATAAAACATAGGCTTCGACCCTAATGACTGCCAAACCACTCCCAGGCATATACAAAGCAAACCAGTATTCCCTTCCTCAGACATACCACTGACACTGTGGCTCTCAGCCTTCCCCAAAACACAGCAAATGAAAGCATTTTTCAGACAAGCTCTGGTTTGCTTCAGTACTATAATAAGTGATTTCAAATACAACAATTATGCAGTGAGGTTAAAAATACTTTAGGAGATGGAAAAAATGAAATTCTGCTTTAGGCATAAAAATCCATGATATTTGAAAGCTTCACAGATAAAATTAGTTCTTCTTATACATGCATATGCATGCGTTTTAAACACGTTAAGTATTTTAGACTCTAGAGATACAATAAGTATGTTTAAAAAAAAGAAAATATAAAGGTTGTTAAATTTCTATTTCATTTGTTCTCTTAAGAAAATGAGAAATATTCTTCAAAAATCAACAACAAAAAATTAAACGATATTACAGATACAAATGATAGAAACTAGTGCACTCAAACAGCAGAGGAAGAAAAAATAAACTGACGATGATACCAACACAAATCTAAATCTAGATCAACATGCACATCAATCAAATGAAGATTCTTTTTAGCAGAGGAAATGGTGAATCCAGCACAGTGCGCTAGCTCAATTGAATTTCCTTACTATTATGTATTTATCATTATAGTTTATTACTTTTAAACTTCTCTCACACCTTTTTTATGGTACTACAAAAACAGATTTTCTATCAGTTTTCCTGAACAACCTCGTAAAAATAATAACTCAAGAACTAAGGTGGCAAAGAGGGGAAGACAGAGTACTTTATCATTTAAAAAAATCAGACAAGAAAACACATCGTACTTCATATAATTCTTCAGAACCTCAGACTTAATGTGGTGAATATCACCACTATCAGATTGCTGTGAATGACAGCCTGTGTTTAACGGAACACATGGGGGCTGACGGACAACTCTACCCACATAGAGCAGTCACAGCTCACAGGGGAATCTAACTACCGCCTATAGACTCTACTTTGTTGTCCAGAAGGCAAAGTATGCTCCTGTCCCTAAGGTTGTATGAAAACATGCAGTTACCTGGGTAGTCACTGAACCTTGATTTTAAAGGTTGTAAGCCCACTGGATCCTTTTTATGTGCCTTTTTTTAGTGCTTCCACACCAGATCAACCAAGGAGGTAACTGAGCAAGACTGCAAATGCATGAACTGGTAACCCTTACACTGTGGGTGATCAAGGGACACAGTTGTGTTACCTATTCATGTCATGCTCACTCTTTGCTCAAAGGGCAGCTAAGATCATAAGACTTCGGTCTCTTCACTTCAGCTAGAAGAACGCTTGCTACTTACTAGGCATGCCATGTGAACACTGTGTCTTAACTAAGAGAGCGTTGCATTGCCTTTCTATTTTTAAAAATTACTAGAAACAAAGTCTATCCAAGATCTCTGTGAAATTAACAACTCCAGAGAAAATCATTCTGTTTTCTTGTTTCATTTTAAATTAGCAGTTCCACTTAAAGAATATTACAGCAAGAAGATATGTAACAAAACTCTTTCATCAGAGGATTGTAGTAGGGCAGCCAGTGCTGCTCCTGCTGCTGCCTACACCCCATACTTTGCCAGGCATGGCTTCCACACATTGGAGATACCTGATGGAGATAAGCTTAAGTCCTGCATTCACTTCCACTGAATCCACTTTGGTGTAACAAGCCAGCTATAAAGCTTACTGACATGTTTATATTGATGCCACTCTGCCATACACCTAGCACAGCACCGTCACGGGCTGGGACTTGGGGGTGCTAGGCAACGCAGCAACCCAGGCAGCAGGGAATAACACTGAAAATGTCTTCTGACACACAAAATATTTTGATGAAAGCAAGGTAAGCAACCACCTGGGACTTCAAACCAGAAGGCAGTATTTCCTCGTTCTACAGCCACACAGCGTCAGCACTCCAGCTTCAGTGCTCCTCAGCTATCGCGTTAAACTCCGACTTAGGGAATCAGCATTCTTTCAGGCACAGTTTCATGAGCTCAAACAACATGAGCAGGTGGCTTTTTTCATTGTATGTTTGAAGCTATACAGAAGATATGATGTCAGAACTCCAGAAGATTTTCCATAATAATGAAAACCCTCACTAAAATTCCGTAGCAAATGCCAGCTTTGAGCTAAGAATATTTTTTTAAAGCAGAAAGCTCTCAAGTTCTCAGAGCACTCAAAGTACAATTTTAATGAAAGAGAAACAAAAGCAAATTTAAAAAAAAATTCTTGAAATTGACAGTAGCTATTTAAAATTTTGCCAGTAATTACAAGATACAGAACATTCATTGTGATCGTTCATACTAGAGGACAAACCACATCCATTGAGAAAAGCTGGAGTCAAGTTGATGTCATTAAAATTACTATTAAACTTACCAGCCATACTTTGCTCCTAAAGATAACCAATACTCCTTTTTTTTCCTGTTTTATTAAAATGGTTAAATAATTATGCAATAATGCACCAGGATCATGATTTAGCTACAACTCTAAAATGAATTTACTGGTACAATATGAAAAGGATGCCGCCTTTATAAAAGAGAGTAAAGAGTGATAACCAGCAGTGGTTTGGGGGGGGGGGGGAGGAGTTCCTTTGGTATCACCTCAAAACTACATCAAGACACAATTTCAGTATTAATCACTAAAGGTCATTCTGTAACTTACACATTTCCACGAGTACAGGAACTTCCAGTGATGAAAAGGTCAACAGTCGAACTAACACAGAATTCTACTAAACAAATATAAACCTATGCCTAACAAGGACATGAAAACAAATGGACCATCTAAGACACACTTATTCTGTAGCATAATAAGGTAATTTTTTCTGCACTCAAGCTGCTACGCTAACATTAAGTGTGTGAACATCTATTCATTATATACACAGACCTATATAAAAATATATTATTTTATCTATGGTACAAATATATTTTATATCTATTTTAAAATATTTGTCTTTTTGTTGCTTCCAAAGGTGAACATCTTTGCAAATACAGAAGGAAGCACAATGAAATTATACAGAATTATAGAAAAAAATCCCCCTTAAAAAAAAAAAAACTGTGGAAGTAATTTTAAAACGGAGAAACAGCAATCAACAATGTCCCATGTGTAGGAATGTTTTCCAGCAAGGAAAAACAAAGTTAGAAATAAAAAAAAAAAAAACCCAAATTAAAGGAGTTATTATAACAATAGCAAAACAAATCAAGCTGTAAAGCAATCAACAGGGGAAAACACAGAAAAAAAATTAAGTGTAGGACAGTGAATGGAAAATTAATTTTGTGGATGTCAGTCTTTGCTACAGAAAAGGAATAACAGTCTTAGAACCAGTCTTGAGAGATTAAAGAAATGAGAATAAACTACGTGTGTGAAAGGAAAGAAAAGACTGCATTAACATCAGTCAGAATGGTACTTGGGTTCAAATCCTGGCAGAGTTTTTGTCATCCATTCAGAATATCACTTTTGAACAACAATAAAACCCTTCACTACTGGAACTTGCATACTGGATGGGAGTTAGATTTACACCTTTTCAACATAAAAGCATGCTGCAGCATGATCCAGGCCAGCAAGCTGCAATTTAAGTATCAGGTACAACAGAGTACCTTAAAAAAGCCAGCACAACAAGGGCATGTCAGCACAACCCCCAGACAACAACTCTGTTACCCACTCCTCATTTTTCCTTGACACTATGAAAGTTACTGCATTTTCAACAACACTTTAACAAAGTATAACAGACTATTGGGGAAACTGAAATGCAGTGAGTCGAGAAACATGTTTTAGATATGGATCACAGGTTCCTAGAACCGAAACAAACAATAATTATCCAGGGGATGTACCCTAGAACTGGGCATTGCATGGCCCAGTGTAGATGAGTGTAAAGTACAGGAGGACCCACCCAGCTGGAATTGTGCAAGTGTGCTGTGTAATTAATGCCAAAGAGCATTCCAAGGGCATAATGTCCAAAATCACACAATATTCATTTTCAGAAGTGACTTAAGTTCTGTAGAGATTGTGTGTCAGTGAAAATTTTGTATCAGTTAAGAGCCCAAGTCTCTTGCAAATATGAGAACAAATGACACTTTTAGACCCAGAAGCATCAACTTTCTAAATAGTCACTAAATGAGCAGCAAGACTCAAACTAGGAAACAAGACACGCAGCTAAAAGAAAGAAAAAGTGCTGCTGAAGCATTCAGGGGAGATAATTACAGAAATTAATTAAAAAAAAAAAAAAGTAATGCAAAGAACAAAGGACGTAAGTGGACACAGTTTCCCAACTATGCCAACACAGATCTCCGTGCTCACAGAAGTACACTTCTGTACAAAACTGCAGTGCAAGATGCTACAATCAGGGCGATCTTACCAACTCATTAGCAGTTCAGACCTCCAGATCTACAAATGGCCTATGACCATTTCAGGGGGTGATGCTAGAACATCACTTCCCGTGTCTAGAAATATGCTACATCTTCCAATTTATTTATTACTTCCTCCCGTCATCAAAATAGAACACCATACTCTTAACAGGACTCTCAAATTCAATTTAAAAGTGCTACAGGGATGTAAGCTATGGTAATCACAGTGATTTTTACCCCCATATACCCAGCATCTCTTTATATGTACATACCTCTTGCCTCCTGCTCCACTGTGCTTCAAGCTCCTACTTCTCTGCATTTATTCTCTCCCCAAATAAGACCCAGCAGCCTCAGCCCTTCCCAGCTCTATTCTCTGTCGCATTCTAGGTCTCCCTATCCCTTTGTTCTGCCATTCTCACTCCCAAGACCCTTCACCACCAATCCCCTGGTTTAAGACTCCTGCTGTTCCCTGATATTTCTACCCTTTCATTACCCTTCCACCTCACTTTCCACACCCTTATAAAGCCAAAATATGAGACAAATCCTTTCTCTTGCATTCTGTACTGATACAGAAACAGGTATAAGAACAGCACATTTTTCTGTCTGTGCTGGGTGTCTGTACAAGGTTCTTTTTGCCCACTCTTCCCAAACTACCCTTTGAGGATGATGTCATCTGTTCACACCATCTTAACTAGCATCTGCACAGCAATGGTTTGTAAGCATGTCTATCCATCCACCTACTCCTGACTGCCTCCATATGGTACTGCTGCTTCTCCCGATTTTCTCTCCAGAAAGCTTAAGCTTGATATGTTCACAACTCAGCTCCTTATCATTCCTCTCCAACACTTCTTGCAGAAAAAAACTTCTGCCATTATCACCTCCTGTAATATAAGAAGTCTTTCATGACCCCTTTGCCTGTGGTTGAACCACACACTCACCCTACATCCAAAATCCCGTTACAATCTTTCTCCATGTATATCTCTCTCTTTCTAACAGTACAGCTCATCCAATATCTCCATCTTCGTTCTGACACACACTGAAGAATTAGAAAGGGAGATGGAGATTCATCTGTTTAAATTTAGACAGGCTTCCCTACTTATCCTAAGTCATACTGAAAGTGAAGCAAGTAAATCTCTTTAATATATTAGCATTTATGCTTTCATTTCAGGAATCCTCTTTATCACGTCACCCTTAAGAGCTATGCTGGTATCGCTGGTTTGAAGCTCTTGGGAGGCAGACGACACAGAGGCAGCTCAAAGAGCTCTATCATTTGCCTCTCAGCATAGCCAGCTGGTACCTACTGAGCTCTGTTCAAAGTTTCCACAATCTTTATTTAAGCATTTTCTGAATGGAAAAGAGCACGGAACAGGAAGCACACAAGATGGATACATAGCCATGTTTAAAAAATAAATAACGTATGCTGTTACCTAAAGATAAATAATATATTAGCTGGCTGGCTGAGAGTAAAACTAAACAGAAGAAATGCAGACTTCTGAGTTACACAACTGCATTTTGTAATTGCATTAACAACTTAAAATCAGAGGAGCCCATCAAAATTTGACCAAAACTGCCATCTTAATTCAGCTGCTTATGTACGAATCATGCTTTAATATTCAGAAATTTACCTAACTTTAAAAAGAATTTTTAAAATCTGTAAAATCAAGAGGAAAAATAACCAACACAACAAGAAAAAAGCACCTCACAACCCACACTACTTTCAGATTAAAAAGTACCAGCAGAATGTCTTATACTCCGTTATCCTTAAATTACACAGAGCGAACTGATTTTATTTTCAATTATTATTATTTTGGGCTGTATACTGAATTTATTTCCAAGGTTTATTTCAGTGTTGGTACTAATGAAAATTCTCGTACTCCTCATTAAGTGGTTGCAAGAATAGTTCATACTGACAGAACAGATCAGGAAATAAGTCACAAAACAAGAAAGTGAAAATGAAGACAGACCCTGTCTCTTGCAAAGTGAAGGTCCAGAAAATCATACAAGACATTCTTACAAAAGCTTGTGTGAAGTCTCTGGCAAAATTAATGCGGAACATACAAGATTTTTTTTTAGAAGTTAGCATTTGAACAAAATTAACAACCTACACTACTATACATGCATCGTACATCGTGATGGATCATAAAAATCATTCTATTCTGATTCATGAATTAAACTGAAATAATAGCTCATTTTAAGGGTCTGAATACTCTGTGAATCCTAAAAGAAATTTTCCCAATATATCTGTGGGTACCAGCTTGTCCTAAATATAATTTATTCAAGGAAAGACCTAAATGTTCACTTGCATATAAACATATCAGGTGAAATTCAGCATGGCTCATAGAAGCAGTTTTATTTCAGAGATGTTCTTAGGGAAAAAAAAATTAAAAATTAAAAATCACAAATGCAAAGTAGGCAAATTCAAATATAGATCGTTGGAAGCTTTTTAGGTAATAAACATTTAATCCTGGGGTTTTTTCAGCGTCATGTGGTTTCCAGCGTACACAAAGTAAAGAGTGAAAAGGTAAAAATAAAACTGGCATACCCTTAATATATTCCAGAATTCATAAATCATTTGTAAATTTAGTCCTTTTAGAAAAGAATCCTTATATAAATGGGGGGGAGGGGGCATCAATCCCATATATGAAGCACAACTGAAGCCCAACAGCACTGACCAATCACAATTAGTGAATGCACTGCATCTCTCTGCAGTGAGGAGAAGCGACAAGGTAGGCTGTCATTCTGCAAAAGCTGCCCATCGCCAGCTTTCCTCTCAGAAGCACTGCTTTTCTTTTTTAGAAAGCTTCAATCTCAGTGGTGTCTCTGGAGACAAGAAGCCTTCAGTATGTTAAATTACTTTCATTATGTATTTTCAGATGCTTATTGATTCTACAGTAGGAAGAGTGGGAGACTGCAGCAGCCTGTAGAACAGAACTAAAGCAGTTGTATACATTAGCAGTATGCTGAAACAATGGCACAGTACAGGCACAAATTTTCAATAAGGTCATTTTTTGAAGATATGCTTATTACCCTCTTTCCCTTCTACTCTGCTAACAAGTGAACAAAATGAATCCCTCCAACCTGGAACTGCTTCACCTGCATCGAGAATTTATCAAATCTTTAGTGGAGGTAAGATCTGTTCCTTATTATGGTATGCAGAATTAGCAACATTTAACAAAAAATTTTGGAGAGAAAAGGGAAGAGATCAGATTCAACTTACATTAAGCGCTAGTAGCTCGTTATATTTGAGACGAGGAGATATTCCAATGCTATTTCCCCCTCCTCATTAAAAACAATGGTAGAAAAATGTTATTTTGTATGAAAGATTTGTAGAATATTAAGAAGCTGTTTTGTTCATACAACATAAAGACAGTACAGGTTTAAGCTAATCCAGTACTGGGGGAAAAAAGAAAACAAAACAACAAACCACATAATGCAACCAGGAGTATTTTTTCCTCCCTCAGCAGTATTTCCAAATATTGGCAGTTAAGTATGTTACAGATTTATTCAGTTACTCTATGCAGCACCAGATAGCTTGTACTTAGTGTATATTTATTGCTTTATGAAGGTTGGCTAATATGACTAATCTCTGATTGCTCAAGAAATACCCCTTTTTTGTTGGTTTGGGGTTTTTTTAAACTTATTTCTTTCACTACTCTGTACATTTGAGGTGTTTTTTAAAAACACGGATCTGCTAAACATTTGTTTCAAGAAATGAAATTGTAACAGGGTATAAACTGAACAAAGCCCTATTTCCTATGAAGCTCACTGACTGCTCAATTTCTCATTAGAAGACAAGAGAGTTGCATGTATAAACTACCTGCTCACAAGAGCTCTAAAACTACATTTTCTAGCTCCAGTCACAGACACTCTACATCCAACAGTTACTGCTTCCAGTCAGGGGTTTTTGTAACCTACACTATTGGGAGAATGGGAAACTCATCCAAAAACCTGTAAATGGACATAAGAATGACATTTTACTAGCAAATAGTGAACATGCTAACTGATTTTCTATAGAATCTATAAGATCCAATTTTAGACATCTTTTATTCATTAAATAAGTGATATTATAAAATATATTCATGCATTACTTTATTTGGAAATTACAAGCCCTACTTTTAACCTTTTTTTTCCTCCCCTTCACAAGGGCATGCAGCAACTAAATCAGTTTTACAACTGACAATATGAAGAATGCAGTTGACCGGGTATCTTTCTAGCTGTATGACCTACAAGCAGCAGGATGCATCACTAAAATGTATTCTTAAGACATAAAGGAATTAGAGAAAAAAAACATGGAACACACTTGTATTACCATTTATGTGCACGACACTTCAACAATATACACGGAAGACTGACACATCTGCTCAGATTTTATTAAAAGAAGAGTGCAATGATTGATTCTTAAAATGGTGAGCATTTCTTAAAGAGGGATTTATAATTTAAAACCAGAATTGTGGAAACTACTGATGCATGAAGAAACAATGAAACATGAATTCCCAAAAGGAGAATATGCATACTTCACCAGCAAGCTGAAAAAGAGTTTAACCAAGCTTTTTCTATACTACTCACTAAATAACTTATTTGTCATAATGACTAATGGATATTTTTCTCTCGGTTTTATGGTCTGTTATGTATTCTCCTTAAACGAAAATAAACCAAATTAGGTAACTCATGGTTACTCTCAAAGCACATGAACTGGATTTTATGATGTATAGCAACTTCTTTGACTAAGCCATCACTCAAAAGTAATGAGCAGGGATATTACAGAAAGACGCAACCGTAAACTAAAGGATGTCTGCATACACTCTGAACACAGAGATCAGAAATTATTTTTTTTTAAACCTGGAAAATAAAGACAGGCTGCTACAAAATGCAACAGGGGAAAGGAATTAACATCACTTAAAAGAAGGTTTATTTGTTATTGCTGGCTTGAAACTCAGAAAGGCATGCAGAACATGCACTGGTCTGTAGAAGTATCTCAGGCAATTAAGAAGTCCCCATGTTTAATCAGAATTTTTTGCTCCTGAAGTGCTGGAACAAAAAAAAAAAGAAAAAAAATCTGCAAGGAATGAAATAAGAGCCCAGCTACCAGTCGGTTTCCAGGTTACGGTGCATGTCAAATATCTGTCAGTGACACCATGTATCAATTTATGACAAGCTGCTGCAATGCTGTGAAAGGCCCTTGAGGCACAGAGAACAGGTAGGTCAGCAGTTGCATGCACCCCTCCTCTGTTCAGCTTGCTGTCCAGAAGGGCGATGCACTGGGTACCTTAGCTCCCTGCCTTGGCATCCGTGCTTCTATTTAACTGAAATCTCATCCACGCGACAAGGAGGTGATGGTTAAGCTATTCATGAGACTTATCACATCTGAAGTTTTCTGTTTTTATAGAATTTCACTTGGCATAACCTAAGAGTTACAAACATGACTTGTTTTAGCAGATCTGCTTTTGATTTCCTCCTGGCTTTTATTAATACGAAAGTACTCCATTTACCCAGAAATGCATTTGGAAAGCTTTCCTGAAATCCATTCACAGCCAGGACAGCGTACACAGAGGAAATCATATTCCTGAGCGTTAATATAAACCTAATACAGGTTGCTCACATTAGAAATTAAACAAAGCTTTTGAAATATTTCTTGTTTCATTTCACACCTGAGACTAATATGTTCTAATTTGCATCTTTTGTATTTAAGAGGCAGATGTGAAATAACTGTTGAAGCATACCAAGAATTTTCATCATACAATTTGCAATTAATAGTATTGTGCAATTGAGGCTTTTCAGAACTGCAGATGAAATCCATTTGCATATTGTATCCCAAGTGTGCTTAATTCATACTTTCATTTAAAAAGAGCTCATTTTTGTTCACCTTAGTGCTATCCGTTTTTAATGTATTCAGAATGGAACAAAAGTCCGCATTTAAATTTATTTTCATGCCAAGTACATCCTCTTAAATTT
>VXBZ01001594.1:160550-191611 GCA_013399135.1 Heliornis fulica
TATATATATATATATCTCCACATACATATTTTATATATATATATACACACACACGCACACACAGGAGGGGGAAATGAAACAAAAAGCTGCAAAATCAGCTAGCATTTCACTTGTTACATAAACTACTCAGTGTGTCACCAGATACCAGTATAATTAAATGGCAAATTCTTAAAAAGTATTGGCTTCTAATAAAATAGATTAAAAAAAATTAAAAAAAAAGCATATCCCTGGCAGAGAGCTAGTTTGACTAAAGTAATAGATGAGAAATGAAGATTTCTGAAGCTCTTTTCATATTGTTGCATATTAAAAAAGTACCATTTTAAGGGAACAAAAAGGTATTTTCCATGTCATCATTAAATTATTAATCATATCTGTGTTGCCAAAACTGGATTTGTGGTTTTTAAAAAAAAAAAAAAAAAAAAAAAAACTTGTAATGTACCTCAGTTTACTTGGGCTTGTGCCATAGCTTGCCAGAACAGAGCTCCATATTCCACACATTCCACAAAGTCCAGCCACTTAAAATTATCCGAATTCCACCTAGAAGTTTTATTATTTACTTGATAATAATTTAGTATCTAAAATTACTGTGTAACATATAATCAAACATAATTTTGCTGACATTTTCCTAAAAGCTAGCCCAATGACACCTGCATTCAGCTGCACGCACTTACAGTGTTGATTCCATGCAAGCTATCCCTAGTTTCCTACAATAACTGAAATCCTTCAGGGGGTGAAGTAGACTTACTGCAAGAAGCTTTTTTTTCTTTTTTTATTCCCATACATTCCAAATTTATCAGTTAAAAAAACATTCTTTCAGGATAAAACTCTTCTGAACAGAAATGAGAGCAAAAAACCTAAACATTTTTTCTTTTTTTTTTGTAATGCTTTTTTTCTCTGCCAAGCTATATTCTATATTCTGAACACTGGAAGGAGGAGATAATGGGATCTCTATGGTTAATGACATAATATGATTTAACTGCTTATCTTCCAATAAAGCACTCTTAAATGAATTAAAAATATCATTAATTTAAAAAGAAGAAAAAAAGTGATCATAATGATCACAACATATAAGTAAGCTTATATCATGTCCTTATCTGAAATAATCAGTTAAGAAAAGCTTTCAGACTTGAAAGGTTTCTCGACAACATGACTTTGCTTTTTAAAATTAAATAAATCCTGAAGAACTACATGTTTAGTGATAAAAGCTCATTCATTAGCGAGTCAGAGTCAATGAACCAGTACTTCGTAACTAAGAGAAAACACAGTCTAGAAATTAGTCAGAGAGATTAAGTCAGGTTTTAAAGGCTATGTCGATCACAGTCATTGATTGCCTTTTAAGAATATAAGCAACTTCATTTTTACATTTACTATTCCTTATCTTTCATTAAATAAAGAAAAGATGTCTTACACCATGGTGGAGGACAATTTGAGGTCTGCAGAAGAAAACGCTGCACTGAGCAGGAAGGAATACAAGAACATGTGCAATCCTATATACACACAGGCTTCACTGTAGAACAGGATCATACATGACCTCTACCACAAAGTTGACAGATTTAAACACAAACAAGATGAAACAGTAACTGGTGAAGAACAGTGTATATCCTACAGATATAGAAGAGGATTTTGAGAGTGTGCCGTGGGTGCTTGACAGATAGACTAAAACAGAATGCAAAACCAGACAGCATGACTGGAGAAAAAAGGGCAAATATATGCCATAGTATTGCACGATAAGAAGCCCACTACATTCTTAAAAATGATCTCACTGTAGTGAGTCATTAGTTCAATTATATTTCACACCACTCAGCCTAAGGCAAGCAGAATTGTACAGGACTCGCAAAATATTAATTTCAGGAAATACATCATAGAAACACCAGTGGTTTCCACATGCTCTCTGTCCCTAGAGTCTCAGCCAGCATCTATGCTGTCTTCTAAATTCAAATGCATTTCCATTGCAAAATAGGGTTAGCCCACACTAAAAACACACACAAAAAAAAGAGCTGAGTACAGTGCCAGTATCTGTTAGAACAACAAAACAGCAACCCTTAACACACTAACACATTACAAACAAGTGAAACAGAAATGTAAATACATCAGAATTACCTAGCTGAAATTTGACAACAATTTTTACAGGTTACAGGGCACTGCTATGGGGTCAGAAGTTCTGTTTACTTAATTAGTGCCACAGGAATAGGAATCACTTTGGAGACTGCTAAATAGGTTAAAAACATGTGCCTCCAGATACAGTTTAGATCAATACTCCTCTCTCTTCATTGTTACACAAATACACACATGTACATACATAGTTATTGGACACTCATACAAACCAAAAGTGGAATTCAACATTAGCATCTATTTCTATTTATATGGAGGTGGTTTTGGTAAGAGTACCCCTGAATTGGACAATACACTCCATTGCCTTCTCTTCCCCACTACCACTTTTTTTTCCTTTGAAATGAAGTAATACATTCAACAAGCTATATAATTTACCTGAGTGCAAGGAAGAATTTTTCTGCTCTGTTAACTGTTACATATATCATACTTCTTTTCCAACATATTTTATGCACTAGTCATCAGAACTCTTCTGATAGCTGAATATTTCTGACATGTTTGTTTCCTCTGAAGAAAGTTTTTCAGTTACCAAGTAGCATTAAACTCTCTTAAAAGAAGATTTTACTTAGTATTCTTTAGCAAAGTTTCCATGTAGTATTAGAAAAAAAAATTATACACCAACTTACCCTTTCTTCCTCACTGTTTAAACGAAATTCCAACAACATATAGCTAAGGACAATCAGCTTCTCTCTTAAAACCTTCCAGCTTTATAACAGTCAACTTCCACTCCCACTTCACACATTCTGCTGCAATATCACTGCATTTATTTGTCTTACACCAGCAGAAAAGAAGAATCTGACTCTGTAATTACCTTCTTTTTCTACTTCACAGAACATTCGTACAATTCAAGAAGCAAAATTAAACACAAGGTTTGGGTTTTGTTTTGCTAAGGGGTTCTGGGGAAAAAAAAAGGGAAAAAAACAGAGAAAAAAGGGGAAAAAAGAAAGATATATAACTGATTAACAGGAAAATCAAAATTGACTTATACCCAATGAGCATTAAAGGAGGATGGAGAATACAGGTGGAGAATATAGGTCAAAAGGAAAAGGGCAGAAGGTGGAAGGAACCTCTACGTGGTAGCTATGGGCATCAGGACCACAGAAAGGCAGAGGGCAACACATATCTGCCACAGAGAGAATGCTAACCTTTGCTTTTAGATTATGAGAAGCAAAAATATAAGAACTTATCTTTGAATCATTGAGTATCAAACGCGGTTTTGCTAAAATTGCTGGGAGGAGAGGGGAGAACGACATGAACAGTAAATTCCAGAAAAGGCTTCTGATTTAACAAATTATACACAGAATGACAAACCATGAGCATGCATTATTCCACAACTTCTTTTCCTAGAGATAAACTACACGTTTTACCAAATCAAAATACACAGTACATGCATTCCAAGAACAGACCTGAAAATAAAACATTATTAGAAATCTGTTGTCAGTGATAAATTAAAAAATGGCTACCGAATTTTCCCTCAAATCAGTATCAGTCAGATGTTTCAAACGTGTTTCGCCTCCACTGTATGTTTTCAATTAGTGCTTCCTTATCTCAATTTAATTATTTTTGTAGAGAAATAGATTGAAGGAGATCTATCATCAGACAACTTGATGTTCTTTGCTAAAATTACACTTCAGTGACCGTTTTAAGTTAAGACAGAATGGAAGAAGTATCTCTCTGTGTATTTATAGATTTCTATATCAGCTGCTTTCCTACTTTACAAAGACATTCTCACACAATGGAAAGAAATTCAGTAAAAATGAAAAAAAATCCAAGATTTACAGTGAAAGTTTCATGGTAGGTACAGAACCCAGGATTACTAAAACATATTTTTATAGTTTAATTATATCCTTTGAATATAAACATTTCTACACCCTCATTTCAATTCCTGACACTGCATAGCCAGGCAAGCAGGCAGGCAGGCTGACAGCACAAAGCTGCTGGCAAACAGCACGCCCCTGTTTCCCTTCCAAGCCGGGTTTTTGGAAACACACTTTTGGTTTCTGTTATCCTGCTATGATCTCTAACTTCCTACCCTATCCTGCAACAGTTAACTTGATACCGTATCTAATAAACAAATCAATGTCACTGCTGAAACAACATTATTGCTGTAAAATCTGTCACTCTGGCTATGTCAGACTGTTATTAACAGAGCAATATTAGCATAGCTTTACTTTCAATTGTACTAGGATGTTTTGCAATCTGTTGTGAGATTTTACCAAATTAAACTCAATTTAAACTCAATTAGTGGAGGGGGGGAGCACAAGAACTGATGACAACCTATCGCGCCTCTGCCATGGTTTTCTTTCAAATCTTATTTCAAGATATTTTTCATAAATCTCTGCCACAAACACGGAAGGAGGGAGAAGTAGGAAATTTTTTTTAAATTTTAAAAAGACAGCTCCCTACATTAACAAATGATTACACATATCAGTGATGTTTTGTGCACAAGGTTGCATTTACCAGTGTGTTGAAAACATACATAGGGAAAAGGAAAAGGAACACTTTTTGTAGAGTCTGTATCACCACAAAACAAGAGGTGAATGTGAGCACTGCTGATGTAAAACACCGAGGAAGGTCTATTATTCCTGCTAAGAGCTGTAAATAGCTCTTAAGTGAGACCTATCAATGAATGAAAAGGAACAAAACATAAGATGCAGAAATAACTTGTGGGCAAAGCAAAGGTTTTTCACAGAGTTATGTGGTTCAGTAACAGCAACAGTGGCTTCCACAAACTAAATAAATGCCTAACCCAAAAAAAAAAATGCCATACGAAATTTTTTTTTTATTTTGCCAAAATACCACAAACCTGCACATATATGGAGTACAATATAGCTAAAGGAACATGTAGCGTATGTATTTGTTACTACTACAGTCAGTAAGTAACCTATGTCACAACAGAGGGTTGTTTTTTTTTCAGACAGACTTTTAGGAATATATCTGCAAGTAATAAAAACAGGAGTGGTACTTGAATTATAAATTAATCTTCGGAACAGTTATCAAGCAAACATCAAATCGTAAAAAAGATCCAAATTGAGTGTATCATTTCATTTTCTGTGTTTTAACAGAAATAAACACTTCAGTTTAGTAAGTTTGATTGTATGAGGTTATATACCCAAAAATGTAAAATGGAGCTACACAACTCTTCTGCAGTCAATCATGGATAAAGCTCAAAAAAAAAAAAAAAGCCCACAAAAAATATCCAAGATGATGAAAAAGAAGCATGAAGATAAAGATATTTTTTAAAAGATAAACATAATCAGAAGCTTCTGAAAAATCTTACCTCAGTTGTAAGGCTTACAGTGTAGATTCCAGAACCAGCTTCAATAAAGTAGAATAAAAGTGGGTGTATTTGGGATTGCATGACAAAGTTTTAGCAGCAGGGTAGCTACAGGAATGACTTCTGTGAGAAGCTTCCCCTATGCCCAACAGTCAATGACAGCTGGCTCAAGGACTGACTTGCTGCTGGCCAAGGCCAAATCCATCAGCAATGATGGTAGCACCTCTGGCATAACAGAGCTGAGGTGAAAAAAAAAAAAAAAAGAAAAACAACACACAAATAAACTTAGGAGAATTTTGCAGCCAAAGAGAGGAGTGAGAAGATGTCAGAGGAACAATGCTGCAGACACCGAGGTCAATGCATAAGGAGGCGGAGAAGGTGCTCCTGGTGCCAGAGATGAGATTTCCCTGAAGCCCCTGGAGAAGACAAAGGTGAGGCAGGCTGTCTCCATGCAGCCCATGGAAGACGAAGGGAGAACAGTTATCAATCCACAGCCTGTGGAGGATCCCTCTCCAGAGCAGGGGAAGCATATAAGGAGTCCTCCTGCTGAGGATGAAGAAGCAGCAGAGACAAAGTGTGACGAACTGACATTAACTCCCATTTCCTGTCCTGTGTCAGGGAAGGAGGGAGAGGAATTGGGGATGAAGTCAAGCCTAGGAAGAAAGGATCCTAGACCTAGAGGTGGACTAGGCAGGGTTAGGTCTCTTCCAACTATTCTATGAAGGGTAGGGAAGTTGGTTTAAAGACTTGGGTTTTATCTTATCATTATCCTACTCTGATTTTTTTGGTAATAAATTAATTTCATCAAGTCTGGAGTGTCTGTGATGTTAACTGGTGAGTGATCTCTCCCTGTCCTTATCTTGACCCAGAAGTCATTTGTTACACTTTCTCTCCCCCGTCCAGTTGAGGAGGACAGTGATGGAGCAGCTTTGGTGGACACCTGGTCTCCAGCTGGGGTCAATCCACCACAGTGGGGAAACTTAATTCAGTAGCTGAGGCGGTATTATACCCCAATTCTGTAAAAAACTCTCAAGTTTCTACTACATCTTCAGTTTGCAAGTCCAGTCAGATAAAAACTGGAGCAGGAAATCTCTGGAACTCTAGACAATCTGTCACAGAAAAAGTGTGTTATAAAAATAATAGGATGTTCCTTCTTTTAATGAGATTAGGCCTTCATCTTTCCCTAAAACAACATGAAATAGAAAACCATACTGTTCTTCATCTGCAGAGGGTCTACCTTTAAGGTAACAAAGCCAAGTAATCAAGATTTGGTGAGCAAATGGAAGGTTGGACCTGAATGGTAAACAAATAAAAAGACTGGACTACTTTATTTTTCAAACCACAACTAAGAGGAGTCCATAAAGTTATTGACGAAACTAGTATTTGAAAGTGCATGAGTCAAGAGACGAAAACCGCCTATTTTTAAAGTTGTTTGTATATGTAAAGAATTAAATCTTACTTAAAGGTACTCATTACTTTGTATTACATAGAGCACACCTTCACTTATCTTTAAGGCAAGGCAAAAAAATGACAGTTATAGGAATACTGGCTCCCATCCAGGACCTAAACAAAGATTAGACTTCAGTCTTCTTTTCATTGCTGTTTCGTTAGATTTTTTTTAACCTAAACTGACTCACACTTTAATTAGAAAAGAACAGGATAAAATTGGTTATTACGTTCATGATTTGAACAACCAGTATTTACTTGAAGAATTACAACAAAGTTGTGTACACAATCTCATTTTTCAATTATTTCATACTTCTGAATTTGCCAGGCCTCATTTTCCAGTCCTTAGCTCTTGTCATTTCTTTCTCTGCTAATCAACGAGCCCTTCTGCGACCCTTTATTTTCTCCCCATGAATGCACCTCTACAGTCTTAATCTTCAAGAAAAAGAACCCATTTAATCTCCTACTGTGACATGTATAATTGCATTTATTCACAAGTACCCACAAAACTACATTTTTATGTGTACAGCACAATTCCCTATGCCAATTGTAGAAGTACAAATTTGCCTGACACAGCTGCATGAATACTAGAACAGGAACAACATTGGTAACGCAATCACAGCACGGATGCAGACTGTTTCCAACGCTTTACGGAAGTTTTGTACCATATTTACGTATTTGTAAAATCATTCTTTTTTCCTTTGTTTTATTTTAAAAAAACATGTAACGTGCATGTGTTAAACATTCAAAGTGCCCAGCTCATTCACTGCTGCTTCTCTTCCAGTAGTTCTCTTAAATTGAGGTGTACACACACAGAAACTACCACTACCTTACTTAACCTTGTTCCTCTCCTCCAATTACCCCAGAAGTTATCTACCAAGGAATTGCAAGATGAAGATAAGATGGCTTAAATACTTATTTGGGTAAAAAATGCATAAGATTAAAGTTATATAAATTGTTGATTATGCCCAAAATATAAATCTATACAATTTCTTTAATGAACTAAGTAATCAAAACATACTAATTTGTTTGACAATATCTAATTTCTATAAACTTTTATTGTTATTAATTCATCTTTACAGACCTGAATTGTTCTTTCAAATGAACTTAACATGATGTTTCTACAACAGCTTTGTGTCTGACTTTGATGTCAACTGAAATACCTTTTTTCTCCTTCCGAATGTTGGAACAACACAAGTTGGACTTTCCCTTTCCACATTCAAAACGAGTTACAAACGGATGGTTCTGGAAAGTTAGTATTTTGTGTAACATCCTTCTTAGTTATTGTTGGGACCACAAGGAATCATTATTTTATGGAGGAACAAATTACCTTGACTCCAATAATAAAGCAAGAGCATTTACTGAAAAATCCTCCTATTCTAAATCTTTACGAACCATCTGG
Organism: Heliornis fulica; assembly: GCA_013399135.1. Classification (NCBI taxonomy): domain Eukaryota; kingdom Metazoa; phylum Chordata; class Aves; order Gruiformes; family Heliornithidae; genus Heliornis; species Heliornis fulica. Next base: position 168,785 of record VXBZ01001594.1, read on the forward strand.
GAAGCTGTATATTAATAAGATTATTCCGTGACAGGTATCTTTCTGGTGCCTGACAGCCATGGACTTTTCTGCTATACTTGAAATGTATTATGCTTATATTCTACATTTGCAACAGTGCATCCAGTTGTGTTTATGAACTGGTTTCCCATTATATTTGTTGTTGGCTTTGTCACTACATTAGAACAGGCCTTTAGCCATCACTACCCTCCTTCTTGATTGCCAAAAAGCCGGTATTTCACACTCTAAATCAGTCTTGTCAGTAAGCTTTCGAGTTTGTGTAAATGTTTGTTCAAACTACTGAAAATACTCTGCATTGGAAAATTAACTCTTTCAAAAATTTAAAATTAAATGCTGGGTCAATTCTTGGTTTCTCTATGCATCACAACCTGCCACTCTGGCAACAAGTGACTTCCAAATCCAGCAAGCTTATTTACTGTAAGAGAATCCAGAATAATGTTTCTCTCTGTGGATAACTGCTGTGTTAGAAATTGGTAATTTTTTACCACTAGCTATAGAGGACAAATAGTCTAAGCTCCCAACACCATTCTTACACATATCTCAGAAACATGCTTAGGCAGCAATGCTTCCATTTTTCAGATTAATTCAGTGGGTTGTGAAAGTCACTTCTTTTGCATTTTGTTGGCCGGCACTCTGATCTATATACATACAGATATTTCTACTGTAACTTCTCATTCTGTTACTCCCAATGAAATTTTCCAAACATGACTTGCTGCCATCTTCTAATCCTCTGGTGAGCATTATAATCAAATATTCACTTTTTTCCCTGGTGATCACAAGATACTTGTCAGAATAAAAGTGGATGAGATGGACTATTTCTGAATCTGATTGTTCAAAAAGAAAAAAAAATCTGGTTTATCAGACACTTACATAATACTGAAGTGTTATTTCTGAACTAACCATGTTCTTCAGTACAACCACCAGGTTTGCATTATTAAATTCTCCGGTCCCAGCAGAAAAAGAAAGATCAATATTGCGAACTGTTCTGCAGTGTTATTTCCTTGACCACTGAACAACTAATTTCAGCATTGGCCATAGATAAACAAAAGGAAGCACACAGCCTCCTGGCTACTCTAAGTCAACTCCCCTAGAAAAAATAAGTGTGACATTTCTCCACACTTCCCATGGGGAAGTGATTACTGAACTCAAACCACTGAGCCCGATCAGCTCAGAGAACATTACCCTGGTCTGTGAGAACAAGCCTGGAGCTTACTATTGAATTTCCAAGTACATAAATGCTCAGAAAAAGGCGAACAGAGAGACTTATAAATGCCAATTCCTACCAGAACTTCATGTCCACATGCAGACCTCTCTGAAATGCTAAAATTACCATGTTGCACCCAAATAAAAATGGTGCACAGCAAAGATGAGGTAAGAATTTAAAAGAATTCATTTTGGCTGAAAGAAAAGGAAAGAGACAAGGGTTAGCTGTGAATCACTGAAAGATTATCTTTTTGCATCTTGTAAATTAAGAGTAAGAACAACTGGCAAGATTTTGAAAAGTATTTGTAGTGATTTCTTCATACTATATAAACAAAGAATACTAACATACACAGGCATTCAATCTGATACCCCGAAGATGTATTTATTCTGCATTTGGTGAGACACAAGCATTCACAACTACAAGTTTATCTATGTCACTGGTTCTTCAAAATCCTTTCCTATCGCCACTCTCACGACATACCTAGCTAACAAGTACCAAAGAACGTACTGTCGAAACACTTGAAATAACCAAGAGATAAAGCAAACCCAAGGTCCATACACCCTTACCAGCTGGGATACCATCCTTCTACTATGGAACAAGTATTCCTTAACAGCAAAACAGAAACAGGTTTGGTATAAATCCTCTCTGGCCTATAGGGATACTTTGAGAAGAGAGCAGAAGGGGAATTTTCTAATTAAAGTAACAGAAGTACAGCTTTCAGAATGTAGAGTCACTCATTTAAATTTACTAACTGCAAAATGAACAAACAAAAATTTGATAAAAAAAAAACACTTTATGAGACCTGGCCTTTAAGCTTGACAGTGAAAAAAGACGGGATAATGCAGTCACCAAGACCACCTTCCACAACTTCCCTGTTCCATCACTCCTTATGTTCACTTCCAACCCTTCAAAATCCCATGCCCCTCCATTTCAGCCTTTACCCCGGTGGAAGTACAAACCCCAGACATATATCCTCTGGGTCTCAAAGCCTCAGACATTACCAAAGCAGAGAGAAAATACCTGCAGTTTCAGTGTTTTTAAGAAATAAGAAGTACAGGCTTAATCTCAAACACAGAACCAGAATGTACTACCTGGGCAAACTCTATCCGTGCTTCACACAGAGGCACGCACACCAGTGCGTGAGAGTTAAAATGTGTAGTAACATGGCTGCATGACTAGTGCAGCTACTCTGTTGTCCCGACATCAATTCTTCTCCTGGAAGAAAATACTTTTTGGTAGTCCACCACGTGCCCCTTCCCCTTTCTTAGCTCCTGCCCATTATCATTCCTTTCTCACCGGAGTCCTTGAAGCGTTAAATGGAAATAAATCAAGAACTGTGCAGTCCCAGATTTTACTTTGTACTTGCTGAAGCTAAGTTCGGTGAAACAGTGGTTTACAACCAAAACTTCTATACATCATGAAAATAATAGTTACATTTGACATTAATAATTAAATAGCAGTAATCAGATACAGAGTAACAGATGACAAAGGTTTATTAGCAAAGCTTTCCAGAAAACTAAGGAACAAAAGGTGCAGACATCTGTAACTGGGATCAAGAGCAAAAGACAAAAAATAGTCTCTGATGCACCTGGAATCAGGATAAAGACTGAGAGATAATTCATGTGCTACAGCAACAGCAAATCTAACACACTAACTTCTTGCACAGCCTCACTAATGGGACTTCCCTAACACACCCTTCAGGAACAGGTCGACAACTCAATATAGAAATCCGAGTACTACATGCACTTCAAACATCTGTATATCAATATCTGATACACAGCCCTCTGATGAGGGCTATATACTTGAGACTAAAATTACCAAATGCTTAACAGCACAGCAAAATCAAATTCTTTAAGTAGTTATAGCTAAAAGATTAATCTCTCATCAAAACCAAAAAAGCAGCTTAATGCTGGCATAAAAAGAACTTCATAATTCACCCAACATGGCAAATCTGAAACATGTTTATGGTTATTTAAAGGAAGCTAGACATCAAGAAAATCCATTGTTACAATTATACCTGGATTCATTTTCTAGAAAATTTAATTTCAAGAGAACAGAATAGTTATGACTTTGAAAAACTCTGACACAGCAATGAAATTACAATGGATCTACATTAACTGAAACCAAATTTTTAAAAAACATCAGGATATGTAAATTCAAGCCATACTAATGTAAGGGTTGTGTTAAAAAAAAACAAAACAAATCCACAATAGGATTCTTGTACCAATTCAATCTTAGTCTTTTCCCTTATGTATCTGTAAGTATTCAGTGTTTTCTACTGAAAGAAGTTAGAAAAAGAGTACATGCCAGAAATCAGTAAAACATACCAACTATTTACATAAAATGTTTTCTCTAATGTAAGATGTCCATACTAATCACAGAAAAAATGCAATTTAATGGTAAAATCTGTCTACCTTGTTCAAAGGACATAGAGAGGTCTTACACTATTAGTCTCTTACTAATGAAAAATTGTATTGTTTTGCAAGTTTGCAAGTATTACATTAATTCAGCATCTTAACATATATAGGTCAGATTAATAAACTCATTATACACTATAAAGATATGTATATACTTCAAAAGCCACCAAGAAATAAATATCCACAGAATCTCCTTAATTCTGCATAGAAAGTAAAGATGCAATAAAAATACAATAGGATTTCCTGGAACAACGTTGTTATATGCATAATTGAAACACAGGAAGAAATAAGTGGGTGGTACAGCAACTACAGAAGGGCCCAAGGACTAGCTTCTACACTCATTACACACAATATTTGGTTTTACAGCATAATTCATGAAATAACACGACTCAGCAGAAGCCTGAATAGCTCTTCCTTTTACATTAATGTACAATAAATCAAGTAGTGACTTTGGCAAATGTGAAGCCAGGTACAATATTGAAAAATAACAAGATCTTCTTGGCAACCAAGAGGATTTTTTGTTAGTACTAAACACTCATAGCTTTCATGGCACTCTTTTCTCTGAGAAAACAGATCAAGTAATAAAACCAGACTCTTACTAAAAACAGTACATTGAAGCATTACAGATATAGTGGGGTTTTTTTCCTTTATCAATGTATAAAATAGGAACTTCAATTGTCTCTGTTGTATGAATATAAGCTGAATGGTTCTATTAACATTATTGCATTAAAAATAAAAAATAATTACTTTGCAGTGTATCTGGATGTCATGGAATGACCTTTATTATCCATTACAAACAACATATCTGGTGTGTACATTTACCTATTATATATTATACAAATACTTTGTTTATAATTTATTTTTTTGTGATTAAATGCACTATTAATGAAACACAGTTATTCACAATGCAACTAGAGTACCAGGCCATCACTTTCAGTTTTTACCAGAGACGCTAAAGAAGAGCAATTCAGATACTGTATTCTATACGTATTTCACATGTGGCATTGGCTTCATGTTTGTGAAGAACTCATTATTTTTTGTACATCTTATTTTGGAAAAATTGAGCCTTTCTAATATGAAAAGGAGTTCTCTGTTTCCAAACAGTTTGCAATTCTGTTTTCTAGCTACAAATATTAAGGTTCTTACATTATTTGTCAGCTTGACCATCCCACCAGAGAGGGATTTTTGTCATGGAATACCACAAATAAAGTTTTGCACAATTTCTGCCAAAATCTTCCATCTTATGGTAAAAGAGCCTTGGGAAAAACTAAACAAAAAATGACTCTAAAGAAAGGAACAACAAGAAATTGAAGAACATGGAGATTTCACATCAACCAGAGAAAGGCATAGCATTTTTTAGGCCAAACAATTTCAGTGAAGGTCTGTCAGTGTTACTGCTAACACCACCAGGGATAGAAGAAAAACGTTTTAGCAAGATATTTGCACTTACTGGGGATGCAGATGTACCACCTGAAGCAGTGGCATTCAGAAATAATGCAGATGGCTCTGAGCCAGTAATGCAATTCAGTCACTCTCAGCAGGACTAATTACCCCAGGCAAAGCATCATGCTAGCATGGCCAAGTAATTTCTATTAATCAAATCAGTTCAGTTACCCCTACAGAACAGTGCATTGTACTACAGACACTCGCTATATATTGTAGAGGACACTAGGTCTTGAAAAAGGCAGTATATTGTATGGCAGCTAAATCCCCAAGCAAAAGTACCATAAAAGCCACTTTTCCCTTCAGATTGATGTGTGCTGATTCTTATGAGACACTGCACGTAGCAATATTAGTACCAACAAATCTGTCTGCTCTATCTACTAGCAGTGAACGACCTCGCTGACATAGCAGTAACCAAGTCCTTTCTCACTATAATTGCAGTTTGAGTCAACACAAGATCTGTCTTGGCAACTATACACTAATTTTTGCCTGGAATAGAAAAAAAAAGTTAAGTTTGTCACTGACTATGATATGGGAAGAAGACAGCAGTGGATGATAGCTCTCACAGTATCTATGGCAGGTGTTCAGACAGCTTACTGTTGCAAATTTAGTAATACTTTTGTACAGATACATAACACATTTAATGCAACTTCAAAAACCACAGCAGTTAAACTGAAATTGTTTTTATATAACAATATTTAACCTGAAGGACAAATATTAAAATCAACCAATCTGCAATCACTTCAAAATAAGTCTGTTTTAGTCAGATTATTCACACTGTTTTAATACCCAACTAACAAGACATATTGCAGAAACAACAGGTACAGATAATTCCAACTTGCAATGAATATGGACATAATAACCACTATAAAACAAGTATGAACAGTCACTACTAAAATGAGTTATTTAGCTTTTCAACAAATTAAAACTGTTGTTTCCTGAATACTGACAAGTAGTGCTTAGAATTCTGATAAACACCAAAAAACATTCATCATTTCCAAACATTAACTATGACCAGCAGGTCATCAGAGGTGATTCTCCCCCTCTACTCCCACCTCGTGAGATCCTACCTGGAGTACTGTGTCTAGCTCTGGAGTCCCCAGTACAAAAAAGATACTGAGCTGGTAGAGAAATTCCAGAGAAAGGCCACAAAGACAATGGAGCACCTCTCCTATGAAGACAGGCTGAGAGAGTTGGACTTGTTCAGCCTGGAGAAGGGTCTGAGGAGATCTTGTAGCAGCCTTCCAGTACCTAAAAGGGCCAACAGGAAAGCTGGAGAAGGAATGTTTACAAGGGCTTGGAGTGACAGAACAAAGGGTAATGGCTTTAAACTAAAATATTGTAGTGTTAGATTAGACACTGGGAAAAATTCTTCCCTGTGAGGGTGGTGAGGCCCTGGCACAGACTACCCAAAGAAGCAGTGGCTGGCCCCTCCCTGGCAGTGTTCAAGGCCAGGTTGGATGGGGCTTTGGGCAACCTGGTCTTGTGGAGGGTGCCCTGTCCATGGCAAGGAGTTGGAACTAGATGGTTCCTGAGGTCTCTTCCAACCCAAACTAATCTGTGAGTCTATGATTAAAAACTTACATGAGTAAATTAACATATTTCTTAAAAACAGCTGGGTCACTGAGCAATGGACAGCTTGCCTGCCTCTTGCCAAAGGAAAAATATTGATAAACAGTATTTACATTCATGTAGTCAGTACCACCTTCCTTCTGCTCACTGCACTCTCCTAAAGAATATTGACATAACGGTTTTGAGGGTCAATTTTTGCAGCACTCCAGTAACATGATGAACTCTGTTAAATTAACCTGAATGTCAGTTACACAGTGAGTAACCAGAAGTGAAGTAATTGTGTCAGAGGGGTGAGCTGAAGGTCTTTGAGGAGATTTATCTACTCTTTCATCTAAAGGAGTGATGAGAAGATGCTGAACTAAAGTGAAAACAAGAATTTTCTATTCATGCTGTCCTAATATTCCAAGAGGTATCTAGGCAAGGTGGGAAACAAATTTTATATCAAACAGTCCAATTAAAAAAAACAACCAAACAAAAAACCACCCTAAAACACACCAATCCCTCCCCCCTCAAAAAAACCCACACCAAACCAAAAACAAACAAAAAAATCCCACAGATGAAGAAGACAGACTTCTCTATAATGTATTTTGTTAACAGAGTTGGTGGGGGAAGCACCTCCGAGAGAAACATAGGAATGGTAGTAGATCAGCTTACACAGTCCTCCTGCTTCAAGACAAAACCACCTGCATCCAAACTATTCCAGTTACATGCTTTGTATAAACTGCTCTGAAAAAAAAAAACCAAAAAACCACCCAAACTTCAAATACTGATTTCACATCTCCCTTGAAATTACTGTTACTGGCAGAAATCTTTCCTAATACTTCAGATAAAAATTTTCTTTGCTTCATTTCAGGCCTAACCGTTTTGATCACAGTGGACATGGAGAGCCATTTACTCCCTTCCCAACTAAAAAACCTTTTGTTTATCTGAAGAATGCTACTCTACCTCTCAGCCCCCTGTTCTCCAAACCAGAGACACACTTTCAGTTTCACTGCCCACTGCCCATCCTCAAGATCTTCAGCCATCATTACCACTTTACTCAGGACTTGCTCCAATTAACCTATATATTCCTTGAATAAGGTGCCTCAAAAGGGACTGGATACTCCAGCTGAAGCATGAAAACAAAAAAAAAAGGTTTTGTTTCAAGTGCTCTGCACACAATACCCTTCCTTGTAATGAGCATTACAAATTTTGTTGATAATTATCATCACACCGCTACAAAACTAGCGAACAAGTGGTTTGTATTCAATTTGTAAAGAGCTATCAAGCCTCTCTGCAGAGCTGATGTCCATAGTGTCATTTCTCCTATTCCTGCTCTCACCTACAACTATTTATTGCCAGGACTTTGCACTTGTCTGGAAGACAAATTAAATCAGCTCCACTAAGACGTATCTCCAATTTGCTAAGAATATTCTTCATTCTAATCCTGTTTCCCAATATACTTTCCATTTTTCTCCGCTTGATTATTACTTGGAAATTTAATAAGGATACACCATATTACATCACTCAAATCATTAATGAAAACACAAGCCAGCTGCAGAACACATTTCAACAAAACCCCATGTAATATATAGCTGGGCAACAGTGAATAACTGATGACATCTTTAGGGGTATGGCTGTCTCAGAACTTCCACATTTATTGCACAATGTTTTCATCTGGAATATACTGCTGATCCTGCCAGTGTGACAAGGTGTCAAGAGTCCTATTTAAATCAAACTACAAGACAGTCATTGATCTCTCTAGTTCTATGACCCGTTATACTGCCTGCAAAGAAAACATGGTTGGTTAAACAGGATTGATTCTTAACAAATCTTTGTGGCCTACCATATAAGAGCATTTTTATATTCCAGATTCCTACATATAGTTTATTTGTTCTAGAGTTTCTTTGCGTAAGGAAGTCATGCTAGTTTGAGTTGTCTATTTTCAATAAAGCAAGTTCTCCTGTCTTCTGGAGCCTCATCTCTCTCCCCAGGAGTTCCCAAAGAAAACAGTAAGATTACTCTGAAAAGCAGTTGAGATAGATTAGGGTGAATACAAATATTTTTTATATTTGGGTTTATAAATAGTTAAATATATAAATATGTTTATGCACACAAAGAAACACTTTCCTTTGGTGGAACAGGTCCATGTTCTAACAGCAGCAGAGAAAAAGAAGGATAAAATAGACTTCCTCGATTTAAAATATTCAGAAAGATTTTGCTCTATTTAATGTCATATGCAATTTCAAAGACTGGGAAAACATAGACCACAAGACATTACTACAACACATAACTACAAGAATTAAGTGTGAAAAGAAACAGTGAAACTTCACAAAGAAATTTATGTCTCTCTATATACCAAGCATTATTTTCTGTAACTGTTTGACGCAAACTGGCTAACAAGAGGTGCAATACTAAAGATATCTTCACCACCTTCACAACAGTGTTCCCTTTCGCTAGGAACTCTGGGGTACTACATATAGCAGAAATATCAGAAAAAGCACACTGAAGCAGAGAGAAACCTCAACACAAACCTCAACACTAGTCCCACCAATGCAGTGCCCATGAATGCAAAGAGACAAGAGGTCATTTACTTCCATTTCCTCCAGATGTTATTCTAACAGACATCTTGGCTAGATTCAGGCCTTTTCTCATTTAAGTTATATCATCACACATTGATTACATAAATCAAGTTTTTACTAGCTTCCACAAGAGGGTTGTTTTCAGGGCACAGCTAGCTCTGTAATAAACATATGGAATTAACAACCTGTCCACAGTCAAGTTAGCCACACTGCACAACTAAGAGTATTTTCATCTTCATCTGATCAGTTACTGGCCATGGTCAAATGGCAGTAGTTTCTGCATGCCCAGATAGAAGACAGATTTTTTTTTTTACTACCTGCAGAATTTTTTCCATGAAAATGAAGTGTGTATAGTGTACCATTTTCTTGTCAAATTATATTGTTTAAACTGGATTAGGAATGTTTCTTTTCCACTTTATAAAATATTTGTATTAATATATCATGAGGAAGCAAAGTCAAGATGTGGAATTCACTGGACTAGGCACAGTGTGACATCTGAATATGCTGAATTGGATCGTACAGTATGAAGAATCATCACAGGCAAAGTATCTCATAGCTTATTCAATGGATTGCAGTAGCTCTGTTTCTACTTTGCTAGAGAACCTAAAGAAATGTGTTGAGAGTGAGGAGCTGCAGAAGAGAGTTTGGGCATTTTATATACGTATACACACACACACACCCCACATGTAATAGCTAAAAATTAATAGGGAATTCAGTTTTTCTTCTTACTGTGCCAAAATGGTAATTTCAAAGAATGTCAAAGTCCAACACAGAAGAATTTTTAATCTTCTTTAGCTTTAAGTAGAGATCTCAGTGAAAATATTACTACATGCTTTCAGAGTAAAGTTCCTAAAATCATCCACTGAAGCTGGAAATCTGTAGACTACTAGCAACTTAAAGTGTCCAATAATAAAACCGTCCTCAGTAAAAGCTTCTTGTAGTTCTTATATGTTTGATTCCAAGATTTAATATTTTTATTATATCTTTTCCTATCAGTCCTAAATAAACTTCAAGACACATCTAAGGAAAAGCAGTAAATGAATTAACAAATTTGCTGAAGAAATCTATGTTGAATTCGTATACCTAAACAAGCACGAATATGTTTGTGTCTCCCAAAGATACACACAAGCATAACAATACATAAAAATAAAGGGCCAGTTATCCCAAAATTCTACCCATAATAACCTGTAAGCAATAAAAAGTGTATTATACCATAGAAAGCACAAAGCTTTCAAGGTAATACCAGTGTGCTGATTTCAACAAAGCAGAAATTATATTGCACCACACATACAAAGGTAAGGTAACAAACAATGGGAAGAATTTTTGCCTGAATGAGCAGAAAGAGACATTCAGAAATATGTAGCTAAAACCACAAATTACTATTGAACTTGGCCACGATCCCAAATTCAAGAGCAAGCCTCCATGATTCAGAGCTCCCTATCCAATGCCAGCCTGTATCACCACTCATGTCTACCACCAACTTATTACCATCAGCTGTTGTAGTACCCCCCAAGCCATCCCTAAGCTTTCAAACCTCGCCACCAAACAATCAGTGCCCAGTGTCTGTTCCTCACGCTTCCCATCCTCCTGATGGGAGAGTACTACATCACCTTTCCTGAAACACACCACTTGCCCGCTGTCTGGTGCTGCAGTAGCCTGAACCACACAACTCGGTGGGGCGTTCCCATCCAGTCGGGTGCCAAGCATCACTGCCAGCTGGGAGGCAGGAAGAATTCAGACCTGCCAAGTTGGGCAGCAGAGGAGAACAAAGAGCGGACAGCCAACAGGGAAGGATGTAGGCGAAGAAGTAAGAGAAAAGACAGGAAAAGAGAAGGAGAAGAAAATTAAAGTAGACAAGGGATTTTACCTGGACATAAACATCTAGAATAAAGGATTAATTAACGTTTAAATTAAGGACTACAAGCCTTGGTTCCCCCTGCCATGGGGGGATGAAAATCAAAAGGGCTTCCTAAGGAGAAACATTTCCTTTCATCATTAATAATAATAATTAATCAGACTTTTCTAAGCTTCAGGAAAAGACCAAGTGTTTGAAAAGCTCTTTTTCAAAACGATGAAAGGAAAAAAAAAAAGGAGTGCACAATAAAAGGCATCTTATTTAAGAGAAAGAAATCCACAAAACTATGTAAGATTTTACCATTAAATAGTACTAATTATTTAAACAGGATCTTGCATTCAGATGAATCTCACAAGACTTATAAGTCACGTAGTCAGAAGACAGTATTACTTGATATATCCTGGCAATGACAAGGGAGACCAAAATGGAAAGAAAATAAAAAATTAGAATAAACCAGAAAATTGGAAAATATATTCTAACTTAGAATGCTACGACTGCTTAAGCGCTTCACTCAAAATAAATACATACTAAATAAATATTAAAACTTTCCATTTGCAACACAGCATCTGCTAATTACAAGACTAAGTCATTGTCTAATATTCTTTTGATTACACAGTATAAAAAGACCAGGAGTGACAAATACACACCATAAAACTCAGGATGACTCTGAATGTTTGAGAGTTCAGCCTTCCCACAACCTATTTTTGGAAGCCGAAATTTGAATACCATTAAGCCAAAGGAGAAAGAGCTGGCAAGATAGCCATATACAACAATGAGGACTGATCTCAAGGGCTAATAGGATGCTCCTCACTACATCATGCAGCACAGCATGGAAGTATCCAAGCTAGTTCAATTCAGAAAACAATCCAGCAACATAACGTGAGCTTCATGAGAAATGTTTCATCACTCTTTCTAGAAGCCAATAAAATACAGGGTAAATTAGTCACTGCTGCAGCAGAATGCTTCCAGTATCTGAATTAGGTTAGGTATCTCTATATTGTATCACACAGCTTTCATAAAGACCACAGGGCAAATAATTTTCTTTTAAGACATAAACTGTAATTCAAACTATGCCTTATTGTAGTGTGCTGCCTTCCAAAAGCTAACTATGTAACTGCTGCATCTGCAGGCATTTTATACAAATATAAACCTGTAAGAAATTAAGTGCTTCACAAAAAAAATTGTTACCCAAAAGAATACTTAATCATCACAGAATTTTCATGTTATTAAACATCTTTAACTACAGAAGTCATATGAAAAAATTGGAGATACTAATGAGTTCTGTCCATATAATTTCTCAATTCAAATCAAGAAGTACACAGCAAGAACTATAGTAAAAAGTTTCAGGTTTGTTTTTTAAGTTAAACATTAGTGTGAGTCACAGGAGCATGAGCTAAAAATGCCTCAAACTAAGAAGGACTCACCAAGTTCATTGAGACTCTGGGCAGCTTTTGTTATCTCTCTGCTTCCTCCTTGCAGTTGTCCTTGAAGTCTCTTACTGAGATACAAGATGCGTATTATCCTCCGCAGCAAGTCACAGGCAGCCTGCAGAGAAATCACAGCATTAGGCGATATTATCAGGACTTTATGATCATACAATATTTGGCTTCAAATATGGGATTATTTTAACCCTAAACAAGGAACTTTAGAACAGTGAAATTCCTTTGTTCACTTTTTTAACACAATTGTATATAATACAGATCAATACTTGAAAAGCTGGTAATTACATTCACAGAGCTACTGAAATTACATTGTCAAATACTATTGTGGGGGGGTATATATATAGGGGAAATAAAGGGAAACTGAGAACACAATGACAGAGACTTGTTCATTTTCTAACTAGAAGTGAGCTTTAGTTTACATTGTACATCTATCCCCAATATTCTACCCTCCCCATAAACTTAAGTAAAAATTACCAGTTGGCCTTGCCAATCAAATATTGATCCAAAATAAGCAATGTGGCAGAACTTAGTTCAGAGGACAACAGAAATTAAAAGCTAAATTGTTTTTACAGGTACTGACTCTTATGGTAAAAATAGATGTGAAAACTCATATTCAGCAAAGCTTTCTTAAGGCCAGTCACCTTCATCCAGCCAACTGTCAGCTCACATTATTTCACACCTTTATTAAAATATGGATGCGTATGCAAATTTTCAGGAAACTCATTTGTGCATGTTTTTAATAGTACCAAGGCATTGCTGGCATCTGAACCAACCATAATAGCTTTATAATTTTTCACTCAACTGAGAGCTTGAAAGAGGTTTTCTCCTTCTACATATTAAATAATAGACACAAATAGTAAGAATTACATCAAGTGTACAGGTCCTCTAAGGCAGGATTGGGTCAGTTAGGATAGGAGGTACATGCAACGGGAGCAGCAACATTCTGGAGTGGTTAGCAGCTAAACTAGAATTCAGAAATACAGTTCAGAAGGTAAAAAGGTATGTGGATTTCAGTACATTCACAGGAACAGTCCAACTTCTGCAACTGCATTAACAAGAGGTAAATGAGAAATGTGAAATAAGACAGTTGTTCTGCCATATTTTCCCTGGTACTGAAGAAAAAAGCATCCTGAAGTATTCTCCCCCACTACTCTGCCCTCGTGAGACCTCACTTGGAGTACTGTGTCTAGTTCTGGAACCCCCAACATAAGAAGGACACGGACCAGTTGGAGAGGGTCCAGAGGAGGGCCACAAAGATGATAAAGGGGCTGGAGCACCTTTCCTATGAGGACAGGCTGAGAGAGTTGGGGCTGTTCAGCCTGGAGAAGAGGAGGCTCCGGGGAGACCTTATAGCAGTCTTCCAGTACCTCAAAAGGGCCTACAAGAAAGATGGGGAGAGGCTGTTCAGTAGGGCCTGTTGTGACAGGACAAGGGGTGANTTATAAATGTTAAAATTAATTTTAAAGTATTTAATATCTTACAGACTTTGAATCTTTTTCTAGACTCAAGTTAATGTCCTGAAATCTACTGTTGATGTGCACATATGAAAACACACAAGTCATTTTAGCCAACATTCAGGGTCTGCCCAACTTGTCACTCTCTTCCCTCTGCCAGAAGAAACCATTCAAAACAAGTATTTATAGACTAATTTTATTAAACATCTAGACAGAACTAAAAAGAAAAATTAGAAAAAGCCCCATGGAAGCAAACCACTGAAAGCACAATTACTCTTGCTGCTTTTGGCTCTGTATCTCACAGTCTGAAGTTCAAGTTTCCTAATCTTTCTAAGACAATTTAACCACATGATTTCTATTATCATTAGTGAGAACGAAGTGGGGCTTATCCTACTTTGAGAGATTAATGTATTAGTTTTTATTAATTCATTTCTTTAATTAGAAAAATCTTGATCCACATATCACTTTCATATCTGTGAACTAAATTTCTGCAAGATGAATCAAAAACAGCTTTTTATACAGTGTGCTGTGCTTTTGCCAAGTAACAGGGCACAGTATTATTAATTTCCTTTCAAATTTAATTACTCTTTAATCCAGTTGTGTACTTCTGACTAATATTTTTCCCTAGGAATTCAACTTCAGTTATTTCCCAACCATCTTTTACTTTAAAAGCCAAGAGACTTTCTTTTTCATTTGACTGCTGCTCATTATCTCCTACCCCATAAAATCATCTTTAAAAAGGACTATCAAACTGAGTAAGAGATGGGAAAAAGTTAAATTTAGATAACAAGAGCAAAAAAAAATTTTAACCTCTGGTCCTGTGAATTTGAAGACACTTAAGATGCACTCTTAACTTGATGGTAATTGCTGCTGCATTATCCCCTTGACAATGCTTCACCCAAGTATCTCCATTTACACGAGTTGTTCAATTTAATGAAACTCTCTGTCACTGTAAAAGAATGTACTATGAGGACCATGTAAGGGAAATTAAAAAAATATTACATAATGTAGGAGTTCTTCAGATGCCAAATCCTCTAACCTGACCACCTGCATAACAAAAGTCTGAATTAATTCAGCACACATTCCCTCCTTGAGTTGATACAGTATGCTTTTCTAAAAGAGATACTTTATTCCAAGGAGTGAATTCCACTGTTCAAGTAAGAATTAATTTGGAAAAGGCCAGTACCTTAGTCCCAGTGGTTTAAGTAATATTATAAATAAAACCTGATCACATGATAGTTATCTCCTGAAATTTAAAGCAACATATCAACACTAACAGACATTGCTACAATTCAAGTGATCAAAAAGCCTCTTAATCTCATGTTAATTTTAAGAAATTATTAAAGAAAATTAAAATTATAAGGACCACTTGAAAATATGCCAATGCATAGCTCATATACACAATTGCATATATCTGACAGATTATAATGTAATTGAATGTATATATAACAGAACCCTGAAGAAAGATGAGAAGGTCCACTACATTCAAACCACATTTACTATTTGGTTCCATTAGCACCAGGATGAAATCTGCTACTGGTGAATATTTTAAAGAGAGAATAACTTTAAAATAAAGAATTATGGGTTTTAAAATTTGTCAATTATAAATATTTCTAAACACCGAGATATTTGAAATTAAGATAAATGTAGAAGCACGTGGTTAAACAGCTGCACAGAAAAATAACCCTCTGTAGAACAAACCATGCGTGCATATTTCAGCTGTTAACTATTCCCATTTACCTTGTGATCTACTCAGAAGAGAACGGTAGGATTTAAAGTAGGAAGTAAGCTCTGCAAGTCTGCTGCTCCCCTGGGATGCCGTGAAGCTCTGAGAGCAGAGCATGACAGCATATACACAAGCACACAGCAGAGGTTTAGAATTCAGGACTAGATTTGAAGTGTGACAATGAATTTGCATTGAGATTGTCTGTGAAAAAGCCTGACTATATTAAAAACAATTAAGGATTGCAAAATCCAGCGTTATGCAAGCCAAATATTCCTTCAGTTTGTGAGCAGTCCCACAGCAATCAATGGAGAAGCACTAAAATAATACCTCATGAGTACAAGAGGTATTACACCATACAGTTCAGCAGAACATACCTGCCGACCCTACAGATTTTGACAGAAACCTCTTTCATCAGTCATCTACCTTTTTCTACTTATTCTACCAAGTGTACATTAACTGATGAAATTAGCAAACTTGAAAGCATCCCATGCCATTAATCTCACTCTTGTGAGCAACTGCACATCCTAAGCCCTGCCACCCCAAGGAAGTGAATTGTTTGCGGTGCTGCTTTGCCCTTCCTTCCTGAACAAACAAGGTAGCTGGGGAAAGAGACTGGGGGGGCGTGGGGTTGGGCAGGAAGTTTGAGGTCTGAAAGCCTATTGACTCAACTCTCTGCAAGTCCAGTTTAATCTCATAATTCATGTGTCCCGACCTTCGAATTGTCCCAGCAGCATAATGCCACATAAATCACTACTTGTGGCACCATAAGAAGGGACAGCAGCTGTTTTGCTGAGGATTGACTCTCACTGTCTGAGAAGCTGGAACCATCATTCCTCTTTCTACACTGAGGTTAAGTAATTGGTTTTGGATGATAGGAAGAGTAGTCTGGCAGGCTCCCCTTACACTGCACCTCTTCTTTCTGACTTACAGCCAAGTAATGCCAGATAACACAGATTCCCTGGCACAGGTTGAGTAAAGCTGAACCTGGATGCACGCTGCTTTCACACCACAGGAGAATTCATATAACCCTGCTACAGTGAAGAAGAAACAAAAACCACACAAAAAAACATTTCCAAAGTTCAGGGACTTGTTCTTCTCAGATGTCCTGCAATTTGACTTTGTGAAAGGTCAGGGCAGAAATTATCTTCATCTTTAGCCCCAAATTCCCACAACCATTTCCACAGCTGCAACATACACCAGAGTACAAAAGAAATCTGCACCTAACCTGCCACATGGAAGTCAAGAAGTTTTGCCCAGTGGCATAAACAGTAACAGCTGGAGTTGAAAAGAACAGAAGCAGCTGGACAAATTGGCTGAACAGAGTGTTAAGAGCTTCCTGCTGAATTTCACTGCTACTGAAAGTAATGTAGAAAATAGCAGAAGTTGAGAGACAAGAGCCTAGAGCAGCTGCCTCACCGGCCCCCAGACTAGAAACTGCATGAGTTTGCAGCTTCAGGATAACAGCAGTCACTCGCAGATGGCAATCTACTTCAGTGTATAACCACAACTCAAATATCAGCTACTCAAAGTTTCTAATTCTGCAAAGCTAAGGTAAACTTGCAAAGATGATAATTCATCAAACACAGCTTTTGAGCTGTGTTGGTTTTCAAACCATAAACTGAACAGGACACACCTACATGACTCTGAATATCAATGGAACAGTTCAAACTATTATAAAATTTATAATGGAAGTGTTTGACATTTACCTCACTATCAGTGCCTGCCTGTAGACTCCACTTACATTCAAAAGACTGGGACAACTATGTGCCTGGGCTTATAAACTACATAATCACAACTGGCTCCACAAGATGCATCTTGACTGTTGAAAAACTAATTCCTAAACTCTTCACTAAACTGCAGCCAAGCATGAATTAACATAGAGGAGAAAAGCATCTTCTACACAATAGCACCATAACATTAAATACCAAAATTACACAAGCAGTAATGAGAATTTTATTACTCTGTACTCGGATAACCCTTCCCTCTTCCCTCCATATCTACAAAAACTCTCCTAGCTAGAGGAAACACCAGCTTCCTTCTTTGCAATATGAAGAACTTCTCAGTAGCTCATGATGAGACACACAAATATGGATTTTTCATTGAGAAATACTGACAACGAACTACAAGCTATTGGAGCATGAAAATCCCACAGATGTCTGACAACTAAGAAAAAATACACATTCAAAAAGTTTTTTTTTAAAAACACATTTTTTATGCAACTTACTTGTAGTTTTGCTAGCTGAGCTGTCCGAGATACTATTTTGTTGTAGGGGTCCACAATTTTGACTCTAATTCTAAAAATAAGAAGAGATTTTTTTTGTTTTACAGCAGTATTAATAAATCATATGATAGAGCAATTAAAGAGTTATATACTTTCTAAGCGCATAATGAATGGCATACCTATCAACAGTACTTTGCAGAGCCCCAATTCTAGTCTGCATCATTTGGAGGACACCTGCAAAATAAAGCAGTGTTTACACAGAACACTTGTCAATTATAGAAATAGCTATTCTTCAAAACATTGTAACTACTAAAACCCATCACATTTTAAGTTTCACATTCTATTTAGCCACTAAGACAACTGCTCAATACACAGTGATGAAAAACAAAACAAAACAAAAAACCTAAGAGAACTGAGAAGATAACTAATTCTATTTCAAGGTTTTCTTCCTGTGCACAAGCATCTTCAGCAAAAAGTAAGGTAACAATGTCATTATGGGATCATCTAATTTAGATTATAAACCACCCTAATCATGTCTGTTCCAGATTCATTTGGCAAAACAAAGCAAGCAAGAAAAAAAAAAAAAAAAACAAACCCCAAACCAAAACACTGGACAAAGAGAGCCCACAAACATGCTTGCTCTTTTCTTGTTAAGCTGCAAACAAAGTAGTCAAGGGTAGCAGTCTTGTCTTGCAATATGCAGTCAGCCTCCTGAGAATTTAATTAAGTTACACAAACCCAGGCCTATGCTAACAGTAACTGGAACAAAAATAATTTCATTCTCAAATATACTACATTTTTGTAAGGTCTCATTTACAGGCATGTCATCATCAAATTAGATAAAACTACAGTATGTCGCAGTAAGATGGAAGGTAAACAAAACTACTGCTAATATTTTTATTCAGCTTGTCCTATATATTCTATGATTCTATGATTAAGACTTCATCTCAGGTATTTGGTATGAACATGCAAACTGCCAGCTTCTCAATATTTCAGAATTAACAGCTTGGCTTAGTGACAGACTCGGGACTTCTCTGACATTTATACATGGAATGGTAGGAATGCAATTCTCATGCATCAGAGGATAAAGATATGAGATACAGTGAAAAGTTGGCAAAACAGGCTGAATTTTTGACTCTACATTGCAATAATGGGGGAGGGGCAATGGCATGGCATTGCTGCATCTACAACTGACACCGCTATAAAGCGTACTGCAGTCCTCTTGCCAGAAGGCAGAATTAGGATGGGTGAAAAGGCAATCTACCCTCTCCATCTTCTAGGTAAGATACAGGATGATACTATTCAGCCTGTCTTGAGCTAACGGATAACTCAAAATATCAACTTAGCTACCTACAGACAGAAGAGTACATATAACAGGTGAGCGTTCCACTAAAAAAGAGTACCATCCTAAAATGAAAGGACTCTACAAGCTGTATATACCAGTTTGAAATATTTAATGAGATTCACTTTTGCCCATCGATTGCACATGCTGTGAATTACTTCCATAATCTTCATTTGATGAATAAACCAAGAGCTATGTGTTTCTAACTTCATAATTGAAATTTTGATTGCCATCCAACTTTTTCTTATGAATCCTGATTCAGTGTTTCTCTATCATGACCATATATCATATATAGCACAAACAGGGCAAAGATACATTTTACAAAAATTTCTTAAAACATCATCTTTGTGTATACAGACATTTGATTTTCCTGGCAACTACAGACTCAGGTTTCCACTGAGTATCAAATATCAATTACTTTTCATGATTACAACCTCTGCGCGCTTCTCTCCCCTCCATACACAGAAAATGCCTCGTATGCCTCTTAAAAAGCATAACCCCAAGTAAACGGCGACATTTCACTGAATCTGCGGTGAATTAGATTTTATTTTTACTTTGGATTATTAGCTGTAACACATACATTTACCACAGGTGTCTCAATCTAAAAATGCAGAAACATTTTTAACTGGAGAGTTGTTTTGAAGTACTTCATCCTTTCCTCAGAGCAATTTTAGGATAAAATCCTTCAGAAACAACCATGATTTCAGAAAACACAATTCACCTAAATTCCTAAAGATCATCACTGGGAGGAATCCAATGACAAGATTGACTACAGACTCCTCTCTAATTCTTATTTGAGGGATGAACTTCCAGTCTTCCTACGCTTAGTTTTCCAGCTGTTTAAAAAGCTATTCTGGAGCTACAATTGCTAAATTAAATGGGCATTTCTTTACTACTATAACTATATGCAAATGCTAACAATCAAATACTGTATCCAACAAGTTCCAAAGACTAAGAAGATACTGTACTGGTTACTGTCAGTAACCAGACCTCTCTGGTTATGCCAAAAACCTGGAAGCAGAAGCAGGAACAAAGATAAATTAATTAGCAAGTTAGCAAATCGAGAGAGGGAACAGGGATATGCTTGTATCCCATAGCATATGAGATCTATTGACCTCCTGGTACAAGAAAAATACACTGCAACTATTGTTCCATATAGAATCAATGGTTCCAGTAAAGCCTTTGAAAGTCAGCAGTTCATGTTAAAAATCCAGATCCCAAACACCAGAGTAACACAAAGTTACACATTTAATTTAGTAGTCCCCTACTACAGAAAAAAAAAATTCTCATTGCAGTTAAGATTATGTGTTGAAGGCTCTTCGGTTAATATATGCTAACTACATGACACATGCACATGCAACATGAACAGACCTGCTACTTACAGCAACAGATAATCAGCTACCACTGCAACAAATTTAGGCTTATTTAGAAAAATATATTAAAAGGTCAAAAAGACTTGATTGCTGAAGTTATTGAGAACTGATTGTCAAAATATGCTCTCCTATGAAGTAGCTACACCAGAAAAATATTGGTCAAATCTCCTCCCTGGAGCTCCATCTACTGACATAAAAAAAATAAAAAGCTGCCACGTTCAACTCCTCAGAAGTAAAATCCATAGCCTTAATTTAACATCAGGGGCCAAAGCTGGCAGTAAATGACATTCCCTACACAGATACTAAAATTGCTTTATAAGAAGCAACATGCGTAATATAACATCATTCACCTTCCAGAGATTCAATTCCAGTTGCTTGGGCCAAAAGGTCTTCATGTCTTGCAACAACCTTAAAAAAAATAGCATGGAGAAATCAACACAGAAGAATGGGGAAGTGTGTCTGAAAGGGATATTAATTTATCATCATCATCCCTACTTTAGGCAGACACCAGAAAAAGCAGCCACACCGCCACACCATATAGATTAAAACGTTTTCAGAACATGTTTTAACTCACAAAAGTGGCATGGTCAGAATGAGAAAAGGGTCAGGAATTTCAGCATAGTCGTCATGTTATTTAAAGCCAGCAAAGCAATCATATTTCAACACACCTTCATATATAATAATTGTAAGTATAAGCTTATAAATTACACAATAATAACATATATTTGCATTTTAAATATTTTCTTTTCTATTTATGACTTTTAAAAATTAGATCCCAAAGAATTTACCAATTGGGAGGAAGCAGGTTTTGAAGCTGTACACAAACTTAGCATGTGTTCTCTTTGCAAGCTCTGATGTGGATTTGTGGTGTCTACGTATATTTTACCCAAAAGTCTTCTCTATTCAAACTCAAAAGCCTTTCTGCAGGTGTGGAGGTGTGTTAACATAGGTTATATATGTGTATATGTATATATGTGAAGGAAGACTTAGAGCCAAGGCTAGTCTCCTGCACGGGACGAAAGAGTGTGTGTTAAACCATTCCCTATCTTATCAAAATTATCATCCCAAAAACACAGGCCAGCATTTCTGATAGCTGACACAGTCATTTGGAAAAAGTCAGGGAACATCCTTACAAGGAAGGATAGAACCTCTGTGTATACGGACATTGGCTGCAGAAACTGAAAACGAAGTAGTATACAGCTTCTTGGTAGGAGTACTAAGAGTGGGCCTGACTGTTAAGCATTGGATTCACTACTAGGTGTTGTACCTTTAGTCACTGCTTGCAGTGTTCATGGGGCAATTTCAAAAGCAAAAGGATATTAAGACTACTAAGCTTCTGGCAGTATCAATCACCCAAAAATACTATGTATGCTTTGCACTTACTTGTAAATGAAGCTCTTTATCCAACTGACTAATACCTTGGGCAAGTTTTGCCAGCTGCTCAGCTATCACAGACTGATGGATAGACTGGGAAGTGTAAGCTTTCACATCAAAGTCTTCCCTGAAGAAATCAGCGTAACATTCTAAAAAAAAAAATTACATTTTATTTTCATAATTCAAAGCAGTTAAATAATATTTATGGACCTAAACTGTACAGTCCTCTGACCTTCACTTCCTTTAAATGTTCTCTATATCACATAATACAAGTGAGACACCAATCTGAGAAGATACCATAAGTGAGAAGCAAGTTTGGAGCCAGAGGGAAGAGGTGAGTGTAAGTGGTGAACAAGACACACATTCGTTTACTCCCTACTCTGTTCTTGAGCTGACTACACTAAGAAGTATCGATACCTTCGTCTTCCAACATCACAGCGTAACAGAGGTGAGGCTGCCGAGGTTGTACCCACAACCAACCACCCGCCAGTCACCTTCCGATCGCTGAGGGTCACAGTGGCATGAGACACGACTTCATGAAATCTCACCGGCCTCTTACAAGAGGTCATAAGAGCTTCATAAACTGCTAAACCAACGAGGCTGCTACGACGATCAGCAAGCCCCGAGTCTCCAGGCAGCGCACACCCCTATCACCAAGCACTCTCGTTGCTCCTTTCGGCGCAGTCTTCCCCCTTAGGAGCAAGCGCCCAGCGGTGACCCCGACACTTCGCAGCACCGCACCTCCAAGACCCCTCGGCCAGCAGCGCGGGGCCTCCTCCCCGCCGGGGCGGCCGCTGAGCCGACGCGGCAGCGCTGCCCGCCCAC
>VXBZ01001594.1:191721-202771 GCA_013399135.1 Heliornis fulica
CCGCGCGCGGACAGGACTCCCGACGCGGGCTCGCCGGCGGGGACGCGGACGGACACTGCCCCCTTCCCCTTCTCCCCGCGCCTCACCGTCCGCCAGCAGCTCAGCGAGGGCCGGGGCCACGGCCCCGCCGCCGCCTGCCCCCGCCTCCTCCATGCTGGCAGGTGCCGGGAGCCCGCGCGTCACTCCCGGGCGGCGGCGCGCCGTGATGATGGGTAGAAGCGCGCGACGGAAGAGGGCGGCCCCGCGAGCGGGCGCGGCGGCGGGTGCCGACGCACGCGGTGAGCGCGGGGAAGGACCGGGCCGGGCGGAAACGTCGGTGAGCTCCGGCCGGGGGGGTCGGGGCGCAGCCCCCGCCGCGCGGGGGGAGGCGGAGAGAGCTGCTGGCTCTGTAGCGAGAAGAACGAGAAACTCCCGGGCGAGGAAAAACTGTCCCCGCGAGGTGGGCGGGGCAGGGGCAGCCCTGAGCCCCTAGTCCCGTCTCGGAGCCTGCGCTGCGGGGCCGGGCTGGAGACCTCCCAGCCTGAACCCGCGCTGGGAGGGACGAAGGCTCGGCGGGGTCGCAAACGGGCGTTGCAAACCGCAGCGGAGCACCCGGTTTTCGCAGCCGGCGCTGGCACTACGCTTGGGCCTGACGCGCTTCTGGAGGGAGTGCTCTGTCGAAGAGCGAGTCCGCCTGAAGCTCTAACGCCTTGCGGCGCGGCCTGCCAGAAGCTGCTATATTGCCTGTATGCAAACGCTGTCTGTTTTTCCAGGTGCCCGAAGGATTGTAATTATACACGATTGGTGACACCATAGAAATTAAGTAATGCCAAGTAAAAGATCCCATGGATTTGTTTGATTCTGGACAAGTTGTAAAAATATGTGCCCCTATGGTCCGCTATTCAAAGTAAGTAACTTGTCACATCGACTCCGTTTTCAGTGTGTTTTTTCAGAGGAAGTCTATTTTGAATGGAAAAACAGGGATGATTACCCTCTTTTTTAATGGGTGGAGATAGACATGTTTTGTCTTATGACTATACTTGGACACCCCCATAGTACTGCATGCATACATTAGAATCAGAAAAAATGTCCTTACTATTTATCTTTTATTTTCATGTGTCTACAGGTTGGCTTTCAGAACTTTGGTTAGGAAGTACAGTTGCGATTTGTGTTACACGCCGATGATAGTGGCAGCTGACTTTGTGAGATCTGAAAAAGCTAGAGACAGTGAATTCACAACAAACAAAGGTAGTTGTTTGTTTTGGGTTTTTTTAAGAAATCATTGCCTTTTCAGAATGTTTTTACGGAATTGCAGGGGTTGGAAGGGACCTCGAGAGATCATCGAGT
Source organism: Heliornis fulica (assembly GCA_013399135.1). Classification (NCBI taxonomy): domain Eukaryota; kingdom Metazoa; phylum Chordata; class Aves; order Gruiformes; family Heliornithidae; genus Heliornis; species Heliornis fulica. The sequence continues at coordinate 193,048 of VXBZ01001594.1, forward strand.
CCAACCCCTCTGCCAAAGCAGGTTCCCTAGAGCAGGTCGCACAGGTAGGCATCCAGACAGGTCTTGAATATCTTCAGAGGAGGAGACTCCATAACCCCCCTGGGCAGCCTATTCCAGTGCGCTGCCACCCTCACAATGAAAAAGATATTTTGCATATTGGTGCAGAACTTCCTGTGGTCCAACTTGTGACAATTGCCCCTTGTCCTGTTCCCACAGGCCACTGAGAAGAGGTTGGCCATCTCCCTTTTTGTCCCACACTTCGGATATTTATAAACATTGATGAGATCCCCTCTCAGTCTTCTCAAGGCTGAACAGCCCCAGCTCACTCAGCCTTTCCTCACAGGGGAGATGCTCCAGGCCCTTAATCATGTGATGATAAACAGGACAAATGAATGAAGTCCGTCACACAGCTTGACATCCATTAACAATTTTAGTATGCCATATCTCACTGTAAACCATAGAAACATTCTAGGTGAGAGTCAGGACATTTCAGTAGTAGTGTATCAAATGAAACAGTGAAAAACCTTATCTCTACCTGAAATCAGGTCCTCCAGACTGTTGGAGGTGTGTTGTCTTAACTGCCTGGCTGGTCAGTGGCTGTGCAGCTGCTTGCTCATTCCTCCTCTAGCACCCCAGCAGCACACAGAGAGGAGAGGAAGAGCAAAAGAAAAACTCATGAGTCAAGATAAAGATGGTTTAATAAATGAAGGAAAGAAGGAGGAATAAAAACAAGTGATGTGAAGCCAATTATTTCACACCTCACACCAGCAGACAAGTGCCCAGCCATCAGTCACTCTGGAACACAATTTTTATATCCCAACTCATGTTCTTCTTCCCCTACCACTCCAGTTTTATTGTTCAGCTCAGTGTTGCATGGTATGGAATATTCCTTGGCCCAGTTTGGGTTAGGTGTCCCAGCTATGTTCTCTCCCAGTTTCTTGCCACTCTATTAGCTGGGGGCAGGGAGAGAAAAAGAGAAAGTTTTGACACTGTTCAAGTACTGTGCAGCAACAGTCAAAAGATTGGTATGTTATCAGTTCTGGCTTAGTCATAAAAAATCCCAAACACAACACCATCGAGGCTGCTATACTGTATTTGGCCTGTCTGAAATGGAGTTGATTTTTTCCTTGGCAGCCCTCACAGTGCTGTGCTGTGTATTGATAGCAAGCAAGGTGTTGGTAACACACCAGTGTTTTAGCTGTTAATGTGCAATGCTAGCACACATCAGGACTGTCTCAAACATTTCTCCCCCATCCTCAGCAATAGGCTGGGGCTAGGCAAGTTCTTGGAAGGGGACACAGCCAGGATAGCTGCTCCAAACAGTCCATACTATGTGACATCTGCTCAGCAATAAGCAGCTGAGGGAAGGAAGGAGGAAATAGGGGGGCAGCATTCTGTTTTTTAAGATACTTGTTCCACAGTAACAGCAGTTACATGAAGCCCGAGAAGTGGCCAGACATCACCTGTTGATAAGAAATAGAGAATATTTTGGTTTTCCTTTGCTTTCATATGCAGTTGCATTATTAAACTACCTTTATCTTGACCCAGAAGGGGTAGGGTTTCCATCTTCCTTATCTCCCTTCCCTGTCCTGCTGAAGAGGGGTGTGATAGTGTGGATGACAGCTGTCATCGAACCACAGTTAAACCACCACATACACGTAAACTTTAAATACATTTAAAAATTACTTCCATCCCATCCAGACCCAGTATGGGATGGCAGTAAGATTCTTTTCACAACAATCGCTGTTTCTTCTGTGTTTCAGAGACAAACCTTCAAGTGTTTGGAGTTCCAGGAAAATTTTTATGGTCTCTTAACAAAAATATGAGTTGGTAAAGGCAAAGAAAAAATAATAGGCCAGACACTGAATCAGTCTAATCAAGGATTGATAAAAGAAGCAGGGTTTCAAATTAGCTGGAGTGGGAAGTGGAAGGGGCTGTTGATGGACTCCATGAGATACTGAGAGGGTGATAAAAAGGAGCAAGAAAGCTGAAGCATGGCTAGGGTTGATGGGGAAATGCAAGGTTTCAGGCATGGTGCAGACATGTAACCAGGACTCATACAAAAAGGAGTATAAGGATTTGTACAGAGTCCTGGCTGTAAAGCATAAAAGAAAAGTTGTATGAAATATGTGCGAAGAGATGATGGCAGCAATACAAATCTGTGTCGTGAAGTGGCTGCAGAGGAAGAGTGCAACAAGGAGCACAAGTATAGGCTGCAAATGCAGGAGTGAAGAGACTGCTGCTAACGTGCTAGTAAGAACAGTGTGTAGGGTCTATGAAATATGATTTAATCTATTCATACCTCTGAATTGGTAGTTTTGTAAGTGTATATTTAACAGCAGGGGAAGTATATTTCATTATTTTAGCACTGTCTGCTTACAATAGTGCATTATTCAAATAGAACAGAGCAGTTAGAATAGTCATGTGAGAGGTATAGGTAGGCTCTCTTGTTAGTGGAATTCAACTTAAAAAACATTCCCTTTCAACTTATGCTTCTGATCCACATAATGTCCTGTGGCATTGAATTTCTACATCAGATACAGAGTATATTCCAGGGGTGCAGGGACAGGGAAATTCTCTATGCTGAAGTTTTGCTGCCTTACAACAAGGGGTACAAGATGAAATGTTCTAGTGTTGAACACTATCTTTTCCCCATTCACCTCTTTTGTGCTGGTCTTAATTTTATAGGCCTCTAAAATATTCTGCTGCAGACAGCTTTCCCAAGATTACAGCATTTACATTATTAGCATTTACGCTTTTAACAAGTTGCTCTACAACAGGTTGTAAAATTTTACTGTGGTTTTATGTTTAATGTCCTGGCTGTTTGGGGATTCTTGTCTTCTAATTAGCAGAGTAGGTTTGGAGCCTACAAGTGCAATTTCTGTTTTCCATTTGTTGGGCATTAACATTTCTGTGTTGTGTATAAAATAGAGGTAGATGTTCTTTATGGATGCTTCTAAAAAAATAATATGGCTAGATTCAGTGTTCATTACTTAATGCTTAACCAAAAATTAGAGTGTGAGATTATTCCAAAGTATTAACTGCAGTAATATAAATATATTCAGCTACAGCAGTGTCTTAAATGGACACTGCTGTGAAAATATGCAAGGGATTTTTTTTTTTGCTTGGTGTATTTTTCGGTAACTTGTAGAATTATCTCAGCTTGATTGAGAGGGTACTGCTGCCCTCTCTGACTTAAATTCCACTACTTAAAGAACTACTTATTTTCCACTAAAATAGAAGTACTTGTGATCTTTTCAGTACCAGAAGTGCACTTCTTTGTGCATTTGTTGAATCATCACTTTCCATCACTGCTCAGATATCTCCCCTCTTCTTAACTGCAGCAATTGTTTATATGGAAAGTCAGTGCTAAGACAGATCTTTTTAGATGCCTTGAAGGTAGCGAAGTAGCTGTGAAAGAGGAGGGCATGTTCCAAGTGACCATCTGGCTCTCTGCAGGGGCTTAGTAAATCAGAAGTAGTTCAGCAGACCCAAGTTGAGGAGTACTGACACTTTGGTTTCCCACGTGAGGCGAGGCTGCTGAAGCTGCCTCTGCCTGTGTGTTCTCATTCCAATTCTGCATATTGCATTATGGATAAAAACCTTCTGTTGGCACAGAAGAGGAGAAAGATGGACTGGTATAATGAAAAGCAAATCATGCGGGTTGTTTAGCTCCTTTCTGAAGGGTTGGTTCCATAAGCGAGTTTCCCACCTGGCAAGACAGACAGCCCTGTTAGCACAGCAGAGGGGACAGCTTGCAGACAAGAAAGGGCAGGCTAAGAGGAAGAGCATGAAGGCTGCTGAGAAATTGTAAATACTTGGTTGCATATATCACCTTCATGAAATATAAGCATCTGACCAATTTTAGTCAGAAAAAGTGTTTGTTGAGCCAGCAGCTAAATAAGACACATATGTATGTCTGATTTCCCACCTTTTTTGGCATACTCATTTAGTAACCACTAGTCTGCTACCTCTATTTGTGATGTAGGCCTCCCACAATCAGAAAATAGGTGAGTTTGGAAGGATCTCTGTAGGTCATGTTAAGCAGCCACTCTGCTCAAGCAGGAGACACTTAGACCCAGTTTGCCCAAGACCATGGCCAGACAGCTTTTAAAAAAATATATTTTCTGAAAAACATTCAAAATTTATAAATTCTTCTTTCTATTTTCTGAAGTTTTTTTTTAAATCTAAATATCTTTTCATTGGAGTAGGTGATCATCCATTGATTGTTCAATTTGCTGCTAAAGAAGCACAGGTTTTGTGTGATGCTGCCCGTATCGTCTGTCCTTTTGCAGATGGAATAGACCTAAACTGTGGCTGTCCTCAGAGGTAAAGTTTTGAAAGAGCTGGTGAAATAATGAAGAAATAATCTGAAAATAAAAAATGCTGGTCTTCATTTTCATACTATTTTCTGTCTTAACTAAAAACAATCTTTGAGACAGAAAGAGCTTTCTAACCTGTCAGAAATGTCTGTGTGGCAAGACATTGTTCCATTGTTCTGAACATTCGAGGATGCTTGTCACCATGGTGAGACTGGGAAAACTAAGTGTATTTACCAACTTTCCTTTTTTAATTTCTGAGATACTGAGTGTTGGCTCAGAACTGAAGTGTCCATCCCTTCTCAACAGCTGTTTAAATATGCATTCCCAAAATGAGCTTGCTGCAAATAATTTCGAGAGCATATTGAGAAATGATGTGTCACATCCCTGATGCCTCAGACTTCTGCAAGTGAAGGATAGTCTCTAATTATACAGATTATATTATTCAGGAAGTGTTCAAAAGAATCTCTTCCATCTTTCATTTGGTTTATAAGTACAGTGAATTAGTGATCTACTCGCTTACATCGCTCAAGATTTTATCCTGACAGTGAAACAGAGTAGTAATGAACAAGTGAAGATACTCACTAACTGGTTCCATTGAGAACCGTTTATTACATTCTTGTCAAGCAGTCTTTTTCTAAGTGAAGACCTCAAAAATGAATGTAGGAAAACAAAAGATAATATTACAGTGCAAATACTTAATTTGTCTATTCTAATTAGGTTGTCTTGATTTAAAATTATACTATTTGAGAAAACTTTTCTGGAGAGATCAGACTTTAGAATGGAGGTGGTTTGGCTTTGGTTTTTTTTCCTAAGATAACTACAGTTAAATATTCTGAACTGTAAGTTCCTTTTAAGGCAAAAAAACATGCTTACATGTGAATCCTTTGGTTTTGTGCATGCTGATTTCAAAATAACAAAACTTTGTGCACTTAATACGCCTTTATAAGAAAAATTGAGTGGAAGCAAAGGTTATTTTCTGCCTATCAAAATAAAGTGTTCTGTAGTTGAGGGAAAATATTCAGAATATTCCTGAAATCATACCTTCAAAAATTTTCCTTTTCAATCCAAAGTAATATTCTGTTTTAAATAAATCTGTGGCCCAATGGAAGGGGAAACATAAAACTATTTATTTTATGTATGATCTAAACCCTCGATGCTTAAATGTTAAGTCCTATTTTTGTGGACAGAAGATTGAACTGGAAGAGATTAATAACTTGCCCGAAGTTCTAACAGCACAGTGGAGACTGTACCAGGATCTAAAAGATGCTGTCAAACTTGCAAATAAATCATGAATCTATAGCCAGTACTGTCTTGGTTTACTCAGCCATACCTTCTAAAGGTTGTAAGGAAACTGAGGTACTGAACTGAAATTGATCCACATTTTTTCAAATTTAGAATACCAATGTTCTTTTTCTTTTAAAGATGGGCAATGACAGAAGGTTATGGTGCTTGCTTAATAAATAAACCAGAACTAGTTCGAGACATGGTAAGACATGTACGGAATCAGATCGACAACCCTAGATTTTCAGTATCTATTAAAATAAGGTAAGTCTAGTGCAAATGTTGTTTATGTGGTATATGGAAGAGTCCTTTTATTTTTTAAAGAAACATGTTAGTGTAATAGTTACACTATAGTATATATATTGATTCTGTTAATGCAATATAGCAAATGATCATAATTTCTTCACGTGAAAAAATGTAGAGATTTTTTGACCCCAGATGGTGAAATAACGTCTGAGGCACATAAACCCCCAAAGTAGAACCAGCATGGCCTTTGACTACTTCCCCAGATAACATACATGGAGTTTTCTTGCAATACAAACAACATGGAAGTACAAGTTAAAAGGTCTGGGGTTCCATAAAAGTAAAGCATTGCATAATCTGTGTCATCACAGGATTTTCTTTGTGAGCTGTGGGAGGCCAAAGCACAGTGCTGTTGGCTATAGAGGGCTATAAACTGGGAACTGTTCCCCACAGCTGCTGTGAGGAACACATCCAGCTTCCCTTCATCACATTCTAAACTTCCATGAACTATTGCTTTGCATTGCTCTTCAACACTTCATCAGCTATTTATCCACACATCCCACGTGGTTTTCCATATTTGTCAGTTAAGTTTTCACTCAGTTTGCGATCATTCGGGAAAGGAAAACTCTTATAAATTGGCCTTTCCCCCACAAAATATGCAAAATAATGATGGTTTAGAATCTTTTAGGCACCCTTGCTTAATCTCTGTACAATTTACCATGTATATTTTAGACGTGATATATTTGGGAAATGCTAAATTAAATAGTGGTTTCAATATATCAAATCTGTATATAAATACCCTTCTATCAACAGTAATATTTTCTTTATTTATACTGTTATTTATATAAATCTGTGGTAACTCCTCCTTAGGAAGGGAAGCCTTTTATACAGTTCAGCTAATTTACTATGTAATATTTTCATTCCTTGAAATTTTAGGATCCATGAGGACTTAAAAAGAACAGTTGACCTGTGTCAAAAAGCTGAAGCAAATGGAGTTTCATGGATTACCATACATGGGAGATACATTGAAGAAAGACATCAGCCTGTACACTATGATGCAATTAAAACAATTAAACAAAGTTTGTCTATACCTGTTGTAGCTAATGGAGACATTAAAACTTTAAAAGATGCTGAAAATGTTCATCACTTGACAGGAGCAGATGGTAAGATTAAACAGACTCTGTTTCCTGAGTAAACTTACAAATCAGATTTTAAAGTTTTTATTTTGCCTGTAAGTAGGACATAGTTTGAGTGCTTTTTGCTCTTTGAGGAGAGAAATGAAAAAGGATGCTTTAGATAGATGCCTTATAAATGCATAAACAGAATTATTTGTAATCATCAGAGCACTACAGCAGTGTTATTCAAAGCCATAAATAATGATTTCCAAGGCAAATTTAAGAAGTACTTTGCTTAATTATGCTATCTCATCACTCAGTAGTGGAATTTGGGGGAACCTTCAGATATTTGTTGTGTCTCTATGGAACTGATAATCTTTTAAAAAACTCTAAAATTCCACTTGGAAATCTCTAGTTCCTTCACATGGGAGCATATTTCTTATAGCAAGAATATGTTGGGAAATTCTTAAGCCAGATACATAATAGTTGGTTAGCTTCAAGGACACAGTGAGGTTTTGCACTCTCAGATCTATATGTATTTACCTTGTCATACGCCTCGGTGATAAAATTTGGGGGTAAAGGACTGCCCTGCAGTTACGTAGTCACAGTAGGTTTCTGCAGCTGTCTAAGTTTCAAGACAATATGGAAATTCAGTATATGTATGTATACCTCAGATATAGAGGTGATCTATATCTACAAACTTTGTATCTTAAAGCTAGAGGGTAATAGGACAGAAACAGTAGCTAGTGTCATAAGGAAAAGTTCATGTGGCAGGTTTCTTTGGACTCTGTTAATGTCCTGTAGCAACAACAAGAAATAATTGGAACAAACTGCCATGCTGCTGCAGTGAGTTTCCCCAAAATACAAAGCAGGGTGGAAGCGAATAACAGAAAATAATGTTTTCACAGCCCAGTTGGCCTTCTTCAATAGCAAAAATACAAAACATTTAGGGGGAGAAGACTGTTGTGTACAATAGTAAAAAAAAATTATCATATTCGATCATCCTATTTTTTAAGAAGAGACTTAAGTGTGGCAGATAATATCAGTTCAGGAAAACAGAGTCCTTTAACTGCAAAAAAAAAATATAATAGAACTTCCATGGGTTTATTTGACAATTTAAGATTAGAGTTGCAAATGGTGCTGTAGGTATTCTGAGGTTTGGATTGTTACATGGACTTCTCTGGTGTAGCTGTAATACTCATCCCTGTTCATTTATTATTGGTCTGTAAGCTTTGGGTGGTTGTCTAAAGTGGCACTATACAAAATCTACAGGAAGATTCAATGTAAAATTTCAACTATAATGTAACTGACTGCTTTAATTTCCAATTTGAAGGTATAATGGTGGCGAGAGGACTCCTAGCAAATCCAGCTATGTTTGCAGGATACGAAGAGACACCTTTGGAGTGCATCCAGGACTGGGTTGACATTGCTCTTGAGCATGGAACTCCCTTTACTTGTTTTCACCACCACTTAATGTACATGATGGAACGGATAACTTCAAAACAAGAAAAAAAGGTTTTTAATGTTTTATCAAGTACCTCAGCAGTACTGGATTATCTGAAGGACCATTATGGTGTGTGATAATTGAAGTATTTTAGTTCTATGTAAATTTGTATTTTGCATTTCTATATACATTGTTAAAGTTTTAATTGGGTTCCTACTTTTTTGTCTGATTCATATATTGTGTAAGCATTTTCAGTGCAGCATAACATTATGGTCAGGTTGATGCTTTTTATTTTTAGGTCAATGTTTCCATCCCAGAAAAGGTGTGAATGGCACTCTACTTACAATGCGCTACTACACAGAAGGTTTATTGCTGTAAGACTCCAGTAATTTAATTTATTTCTTCACCAGACAATTGCTTACAGCAGTGTATTTGCAAAACTAGGGCCTTTCTTATGTGAAACCTCCTAAAATCAGGACTACCCATAAATAATACCAAGAGTTTCAGATCAAAAGAGTACAATGAAGCAATTATAGAAGTTTTTGCTTTAACTGGCATAAGCTGTACTTTTACATTTGAGTAGATTTTTCCAGCTTAACAACTGTGAGGCCTTAAGCCCAGCATAGTATTCTCTTTAAATATAAAATTAGATATTCCTTTTGCAGACTAAAACTTTCTACACTTAAAACTAAGAAAAATTCCACACTTCATACAGTGAAGGAAACCTGGAATAGATAAACAATGATGGAAAAACTAAAATGAAGAGATAGTTTAAAGTAAGTACAAACTTAGCCAGATCTAAAGTACAAGACTGGCAAGTACAATCTAACTTAAGTTTGGTTTTATTTACCTACTGTTTGATAATTTTAAAAAAAGATAAAATTCCTGTCATCTACCAAACCAGAACTTCATTGGTCAAAGAGAAGATGATAGATTCTTTCAGTGGGTCTCTTGCAGTCCTTTCTGCCTGCTGGCATGTTGCTTACCAAAGCATGACAGCCACTTGGCTTTGAATCTTTGTATGGGAGGGAAACAGTGAAAATTAGAACAAGATAATAACATTACACACCAGCTGCATTTGTTCTGCAAGGGAAATTTCACAAATCTGTGCAGTACAATTATTTGTAATCAAATAATTTGTTTTCTTTATACGTTTACACAGATATTCATATCAGAAATTGCATCATTTTCTGACTCTGATACTTCTATAAATAATGCAAGTGAATAGTTCAAGTGATTTTTTTCTAAATAAACTACTTGGTTTTGTATACAATTTTAATTTTTTATTACACTATATGACAACCTGGGGGGGGGGGGGA
>VXBZ01001594.1:202779-236640 GCA_013399135.1 Heliornis fulica
GGGGGGGAAGGTTGCTTTTGGTGCTATTCCCCAAATCTTAATCGTTTAGATATCTAAATCCTCACAATTATTTTAATGCAATGGCATAAAAAACCTGGTATTTTTCATAGAGAGTATGTTCAGGTTTAGGCATATGAAGAAAAATTTGAAAGGTGTGACCATCAAGTCTAATTCACTGTTTAAGACAGTGATGCTACCTAACTCTTCTGATACTGTCACTCTCTGATCACCTGTTGTTGATCACTTGTTAACAAGTGATCAACAACAGACATCCTTTGCTACTCTAGGCTAAATGAAACAATCTCTGAAACCTTTTTTAGTGTAGTAAGTTATCCATTCCTTAAGAGGGAAATTCCTATTCTTCACTGTTGTGGATTGTATTGTTTTCTTGGCATTGGATGAGCACAGTGAGGTACAGCATTCCAGGTAAAACCCCAGCAAAAGTTCTTATTTCCCCACTGCATGACATTATGTTTTGTACTGCTGAATTTCCAGGCTCAAGTTCATCCAACTCTGATCTGAAAATGCCTCCAGCCTTTTGAATCAATATTGAAAAGTAAAACTATACAACTGAATTGTAGAAGAAAGGGATTCTTGAAACTATTAACCAAGCTCTGTGTTATCATTTTCTGAGTTTTTTTTATGATTTGGCAAGCAACTATTATTTGCTGTGAATTGTTCCATTAGCCACAAGGAGCTGAGAAGAAAAAGTTATTTATTATAATCAAGTAACACAAATGCAAGGCTTTTTTCTTCCTTTTTTTTTAATAGTGGGGAAAATCAGTTTTGGAGGACATGGAATACCTTGACCTATTTACAAACTGCATACTTGATGATTTTGATGGCAGCAGATGTTATGCCTGTGTGAGATCAATCAGAGATTTCTGCCTGAATTACAAGACTTAGGTTGCTGTTAATATCGCTAGCAATTATGGAGTGCTTGATCTGGCCAATTATGTATCATAAAAGTCATTGAAAGTTTATCATCCATACATCTTTGAGGATGAAATAAATTGTAGGCCTCCTTCCCTTGTGAATTTTATGTACATCTGTGCTGGCACAGAGGCATTGGCTCACATCCCCCACTGTGAAATGGCAAGAAGATTGGTAAGAAAAAGGTGGCATTTGTGGGTTGAGGTTGAGATAAAGATAGTTTAATAGGACAGAAAAAGAAGATGATTGTGATAATAATAGTTGGGAAATGTTAGTTGCCAAGCTTACCATAAGTGTTGATGTACCTAACTTAGCGTAAGTGACTGCATTTGCCAAAACCATAGGCCACACACAATGCACTTTCACCTAGAAATACTGAACCCTTTCCTAGTTAAGTAGAAGAAGGCTCCAGACCAGGTTTAAGCTGAAAGATAAGCTACAACTGTCAGCAGAGGCTGAAACCCTAAGGATAAGCTGTCCATTTAGAGGCAAAGAAAGGACCCAGTAGAGAGAGTGAAGACTCTAGATACTTACAGTGCTATTGGTGTGAACTGTCGCTTGAGGGGAACATAGATTCTAAGGGTCTCATTGCCCAAGAATGTATTTCTTCAGGGTACCACACAAATAAATTATCTAATGGGATTTAGAGCCTGAAACTGCAGTGGGAAACTTGGGGTGAAGAAACTTCCTTAACATAATGATGATAAAAGAATACACATAACAAATGATGCACAGCACAAATTTTCACCAGTTGAAATCAGTGCTCCAAAACACCCTGAACTGTCCCATCTCCTGGCCAACCCCACAAGTCATTGTTGTGACAGTCAGGAAAATAGAAAAAAGTAAAAGTAAAGGTAAAAGAGAGTCAAGATGAGGGTGAGAGGACTCAAGTGATTTATTGTTACAGCCTGCTTTCTTTTATCCTCTCTGGATCTCACCACATTAGAATCCCATTGGCACACACAAGCAACAAGCACTTCATTGGATGACTCTTTCTCTGTGCAGCTTCAATGAGCTGCCTTCTACTTGGCAGTCCAGCAATTCCTTATCTTGTTTCTCAGCTCTTCTGGGGACTTTCCATCCTCTTCAAGGGTACACAGGTATCTGCTTGATGTCAGAGTTAAACTCACATCCCACTCCCTCGCATTCCAATCTCTTGGACCAGCTGTGGCTCCCCACACCCACAGTTACATACAGAGCGTGACATCATATGGTATGGAATATACCTTTGGCCTGTTTGGGTCAGCTGTACTGTCCATGTCCCTTCCAAGTTTCTTGAGCACCCCTATCATTCTCATGGGCAGATCAGTGGGAGAAGTTGAAAAGTCCTTGACTACTTGGCAACAACTGAAAACATCAGTGTGTAATCAGCATTATTCTCATCCTATATCCCAAACACAGACCATGTCAGCTGCTAGTGAGAAAATTAACTCCATTCCTGCCAAAACCAAGACAGCCTCTGAACACACATAACTGTGTTGACATAAACAGCAGAAAAAGGCCATATTCTGAACAGCCATACTGTTCAAATATACATAAATTGTTATTTAACTTGAAGTGTTATTTTAGAAGGTGGTCATATTTCTCATAAACCCTCAGAATATATGAAAAATCTCTAGTTTAAAGCCCCCAGGTATATTCCTTCCCTGTACATGTTACTTGTAACATTACCAGGTACTTGGTCTATTTTCTAATTTTCAAATATTTAAGTTTTTCCTACAAGTAACATAAGAGACAAAGCTTTGTTTCCTATTTTAGGTCCTTTGCCTCCTGTAACTGATGCAGCTATTTAAGTCACCCTGTACAAGAGTGCCATATCCTCATGATCACTGTAGTTGCTTACATCTTTTACCCTGCTGCAGCAACCCCAGCTCCCTCACACAGCATGTACAATCCCATTTTCTCTATTCCCTATTGTTGTGTTTAGGTCTCTGTCTTGAGTTGATGATGAGACTGCTCTCATACAAGCCAACTTAGAAGGAACAAGTTTGAACTTTGAACTTTGAACAGGCATTTGATATTTGTGATTCTGAATACTTGATCACTTTCCTGCTGAAGGAGAGATTTCTTTTAACTGCAGTGTTTAAAGTTTTGCGAAGTTTTTTCCTAAAACAACCAGCCATTATACATAGTGTATGGCATCATATTTATGTCATTGTGGTTCAGTGTAAGATGAGCAGCCTTAGACCAACAACCCAGACTCCTACAGCTTCAGTTAAAAGAATACCATCCAGCACCGGCAGAGTGCACTCAACAGGAGAAGGAAGCCATCAGGGGTGTATGCAGTCTGCTCTATTCCTCAGACCACATTGCAGGTCAGTGGGGAACTCGCAGCAGCTTTGGTAGAAGTGCACAGCAGGCACTGCAGAGTCTTTTTGGGATCTTATGAAGCTCCTGAAATCAAAAAGCAAAACATAGTTCTATCAATGTCGGACTAGGCTACTAGCAGGGCAGCCTGCAGTGTTAGTAAGAGGTAAGCAGCTCAGAAATGGAAACTGCTCTGGAAGTGGAGAAAGTCTTTAATAACATTTTAACAGCTTCAATAAAGTATAATGGCTTTAGGCCAATAGCTAAAATGCAATAATACTAAGAGGTTATGTTTTGACTATGCTTCTGATTAAATATGTTTATGAAACATGCTAGAAATGCTACTTACACCCCAGGCTGTTTCCACTGTGTATATTGGATTGAAATGGCTGGTTGTGTCACTATACAATATTTGTTATGCATAAACAATTATTTGGGATGTAACCTTTCATCCAGACACTGCTTGGCAGCAGCTAGGAAAATGTTAACACACTGGCTCCATCCCCAGGCCATAGACCTGGGAAATTTTAAGTGTAAACAGTTTCAGATTGTGAGCAGCTGCAAACAACAGCTCAAAACTGTTTATGCAAGAACTTTCCTACCCCAATTCCAATGGATTAGAGTAACAAAGACCTATTAATAGCATTTAATCTGTCTCATTTTGATTTAAATTAATTGGGACAGAATTCCCAAAAGCAGGTAGCTGTGTCAAGAGGACTGGTAATTTCCAGCTAGACAAGGCAACCCCTTCCACCAGCAGCACCTCAGGATGTTAGGGCTGCTGGCAAGTCAGTGAGCACCTGAGGTCTCTGGCCTGACCTACCCAAACAGGGTACACAAAACTCCTGGAGATGACATGTGAAATTCCTGGACATGGCATGCACAGTGTGAGAAGCTGGCAAAAGCCACAAATAGCACTGGGAGGGACAGCTGGCATTCACTAGTGGTTGAAGGGGAGTTATGTCAAAAATATCTTCAGTGCACAGGAGAGCAGTTTTTTTGAGCCTTTGGGACTAGAAACTTGCAGGGCCACGAGTGCCCAATAACTGTATAAGTACCTCAGTAATACACATTAGGCCAAGACTGCACAAGTAATGGTACCAGAAATACTGAATGTGGGCACAGATACAGCAAAACTGGTAACAGAGAAAGGTGATTTGGGGAGAGTTCTGCAGGGGCAAAAGAACGGGACTTACAAGGGTGGCGGAAGACATGATCAAGAAATAGGAAAATGGGTGCCAAGGTACGGAAATTATGTAGTTGGAGCCTCATTATGCTGGTAAAAAGCACTGCACAGGACAGGGTTCTGAAGGAATATTAATTTATTCACACCAAGATCCTACAGCAAAATCCTTACAACCATTCCCTAAATGTGAAAAATATACTAATCGTGCCCTTTCTCGCAGTGTAAATCCCTGCATTTTCCAGCAGAGGTGTGGCTCCACGCCTACTGTCAGAGTCGGCCTTCCGGCTGCCCGCCCCCCGCGGCCGGCATTGCACGTCTCACGCCCTCCCAGGCCCCCGGCCAGACCCGAGAGCACGGGGCGGTAGCTATGGACGGTCTCTGGGAAGTGGGGAGGGTGACGGGGAGCTTCCAGCCCTACCGAGGCAGAACCAGAAGGGTCCCTCCCCTCCCTCGGGCCTGGTCGCACCTTTCCCCGGCCGGGACGGCTGCCACCTCCCTCCGCACCGCCCCCGGGTCGCGGATCCCCGCCCTGCTCCCGCGGCTGTCCTGTCACTCAGGCGCATTCCGGCCCACGTACTCCGAGGAGGGTGGAGGTTGTTCCGCGTCTCAGTTCCTCGTCTGCTAGTGCCGCCGCCCCTCAGAGCCGGCGGGAAAGATCGGGTCGGTAGTTTCCAGCCCCTTCCAGAGCGGCTTGCCGCCATCAGGCTCAGCCGTGAGCCGGCGCCGAGGAGGTTGCGAAGGCCGAGCGGCCGGGATGCAGGGGCCGGGCCGGGCCCGTGGCGGCCCTGGCTTCCTCGGCTGTGCAGGGTGGAGCGGGGGCGACGGGCAGCGCTTAGGGGCGGTTGCCTGCGCGGGGTAGCGGGAGGGAGCCTTGGGTCCGCGGCACAAGCGGGGTCGCGGTCCCCTCGCGGGGGACTGCCGCTGGCGGGCCGTGCTGCAAAGGCGGCGGCGACGGTCCCGGTCCCCACGTCCGTCCCTCCCTCCCTCGGGCCCGGCTCGGGAGGGGAAGTCAGTGCAGTGGAACACTGCACCCGTTTCTCCCCCGCCCAGGAGTTGCGGTTGGAGTTCCCTTCCGAGCTTCCTCCGACACTCGGTGGCCCGACGCGAGGCAGCCTGGGCCCGGCGGGGCAGCGGGCCCGCCTGAGCGCGCTCTCTCCCGCAGGCCTCCGGGACGATGACTTTCCAGTGGACGGCAGTTGCTGCCTTTCTGTACGGTGAAATAGGAGTACTTCTCGTGCTCTGCCTGCCGTTTATTTCTCCGCTGAGGTAGGACTTCGTTCAGTGTGCTCGACACCCCCAGCTTGGTCTTCTAACCGATTTGGGTTTATTTTAATTCTTTTTGTTTCCATAAACACTGAGTTCGGCTGCATCTTAAACGAGCAGTGAACTAAGCCGAAGGAATGTTGTTCGGGACTTGAATGTCAGGAGAATCCTGTCCCTTAAGGAGGTTTGTGCTTGCTTTCCGCACACTGCTGATTCATCTGGGCAGCAGTCCGGGTGCCCAGGATGAGCCCCGTTGCTTTGCTTCAGTTAGTGGCCTGTTGTCTCCTGGTCTCTCCGGGACTTTGGGAGTAGCCAGCATCCAAGGGGGAGTCTGGTTTCCCATGCTGTGAACTCGGTAAGAAATGAGAATCTGATGCAGCCTTTTCAGGAGTTGTCAAGTTGCTGAGGAACAAGTTTGCAGTGTTTTGGTGTGTGCTAGGCATTGTGGGTGCTGAGCAGATAAGAGACATGACAGTAAAAGCTAACTGCATACAGTGTGTGCAAGGGCTGTCAGAAATTTGCAATAATTTGTTTAAAAAAACCCATGGATTTCAGAGTGATGCAAAAGTTTCAGGACTGCTGCAATAAGGGCCTCTCTAAACTTCTGTATTGCTTAACAAAGTAATACTACTGCTGAAACACGAGACAAATATTAAGAAAAGGAATTAATTCTTGTAAAATAAATGCCCTTAGTTAGGGAAAGAAATGTGTCCATAATTCTTAATGTATGCAAAGGCCTGGCTTACAGCATTATCTTGCTTCCTGTAAGTCATTCTTCAAATCTGTCAGTTATTTTTATTTCTTTATAGGAAATAACTAAAGCTAGCTTCTCTGCAAGAGGCAAGAGAAGCAGTTATGGTTTCTTTCCAGAATATCAATAAATCTTAAAATACTGACAGCCTAAAGCTTCTAATTAAAAAAATGCTTCTGTCTGTTGTATAAAGCTGTTTAATTTCTGCTACTTTAGGTATATTCAGAATGAAGAATGCAGCTTTTACTGCATTACATTAATGAACAAAAACAAGGAACAGAGCCTGGTGTGTGGAGAGTCTGAATTTAACTACTTAAAGCAGTGGAGTCTTGAAAATATTTGGATCCTGCACAGCTAGTATTGCTAATGAGTCATGCTTCTGCAACTTCACAAGTTCAAACTGTTCTAAAATCTGATTTAACCTCCAGTTTTTACAAGTTGGCTTCTGGGGAATTCAGCATTTTGACAGATTATTGAGTTCTCGTGTTTTCTGTTGGCTTATAATCAAAAGTGTAACTATATGTAAGAAGGGAGAAGTATTATGGGAGTTTTAATCAGATTATTAATGGCTTATGTGAGGAAACTAGCTGCAAGAATTGCTGTAGGTTAATGACATGCATAGTACATTGGAAGTATTGAAATAGGTTTCACTTAAGACATAAATAGGATTTGAATACAGTCTTTGTGACTGAAAAAAAATAATCATAAACTGCCATGTTACCAATCTTTATTCAAACATTAAACACTATTTTTTATTATATAAAAAGGATAGATCTTTGCTCTCGTTTTGTAGCATTATGCTATTCGTTTTAACAGTGGTTTCTGAAAGTGAAATAGCTTTATCTTTGATGTGACATGTTCAATTATCTTGCTAACAAACTTATTACAGGAATCTTGAGGGGTTAATCATCAGCTTTAGCTGCTGTGACAGTACTGGAGAGCAGCAGTTCTGCCTTGCGCATCTTGGTGGCATGGGAGCTGGTTCTGTCAGAGTGGTAAAGCATGCCTGATCCAAGACGGATGTGGAGCTGCTGTTCTTTGGATTTTTTATTTACTCACTTGTCAGTCTTCAGACAAGTTGTTTGCCTCTCTTGTCTCTGCATATTTTTTGGATAATGGTCTGCTTTTCAAATTTGTTAACAAGCTTTTAAGTTCCTGGGGAATAAATTGACAGTATAAAAATAGAAGTATGGAAAAAGACAGAAATGTACTGCCAAGTATCTCATGTCTGTAGTGGTGGCCAGTACAGTAATTTGGAACAATTATATTTCTGTGACTTCTGTTACCAAAGGAAATTAATTTTATTAATTAAATGAATTATTATTAATAAATATGAATATTGACACTTTTTGTATTAATACATATTCTTGTATTAATAAATATGAATGTTGATACTTTCTGAGGGGACAAAACCCCATGAAAATGCAACACAAAAAAAAAAAGAGAGAGTACAGTAAAGAGAACTTACTTTTAGTCTGACGATAACTTGTCAGTATAGTTGGTATATAGTTTAAAACTGCATGTTTAAGGAGTTAGCAAGTTGACTTTGAGTTGTAGCTTGGTTTAATTGAAGTAAGCTTTATAGCTGACAGACACTGTGTCAACAAAAAAGAATTCAGATTATACTAAAAGATCTAAATGGGGTTGTGTAAGGGATAATAGAGGATGGTCCGAGTCGGACACAATGGACAAACCCTAGCCAGATTCCCATGGCTAGGTGACCAGGGAGAAAGAACTTTACAACTGTCCCCATGAGAACTGACCTTCATGTGAGAAGGAAAGCACAACATTCCCATGAGAACTGAACCTTCATGTGCAGGGGAAACCATAACACTGTGATAGTGTAATGGAGAGACGTTACTAGTCGGTCAGGATGGTAAGTCACCTGCTGTGAGCCAGTCAGGCTCCCGAGTCCAGCAAGGATCCCTGTACATGTTGACCTCACGTACAGTGACCCAAGCTTGGGCCTGGTCCAGGATATAAGGAGGTGTCTCGGAAGTGCGGAAAGACAACATCAAGCATACCTTGAAGCTGCAGGGGACACCCTGAAGACACTGTGCCTGCCTCCCTTCACAGCTGTGATGTGGACCCTTATCATCGTGCTGCTCACCAGTGTTGCGAAGATCCCAGGGTTAAGACTCTCTTAAAATCTATTGTATTCCTTACAACAGCCCAGCAAGGCTTTCTCTGTTACAAATGCTCTATGCTTGAACACAGCTCATCAAAGCTTTCTGTTAGTACTGCTATGTACTGGACAACAGCTTAGCAAGGCTTATAACAGTAAAAGTTATAATTGCTGCTTTGATGTGGACTTATGTTTGTGCATTGGAATCCTCTTAAAAGAACCCTATTACTTCAACGGTAATGGAGGTTTATGTACATACAATGCTAAAATATTTTCTTGCTGGTGCAGAACCAGAAGAAAACGTTGGAGATGGTGCAACTGACTAATTTAAATTAGGTTCACAGTGGGTTGGAAGATGCTTTGATAAAGGGCAAATTTTAACAGTGCCTGGTAAATGTAAATGCTCTTAAGAGCACTTGGAAATTTTACCTCATATAGTAAGCCATTGAGTTGCATGCCTCTGTTACAGACCTAATGGTATAACCAGATATTACTTCACTTTTGCAGTGGTGCTAATTCTAAACTGTAGCAAAGGACAAGAAACAGTTCCATTATTGTCTCTTATGGATGGCTTTCAGTTCATTTGAGCACATCAAGATGTTCACTTGTGCAGCAAGTGTGGATTCTTGCAGAGTCCTCCATGCAGTGATATTAATAGGAAATTGGTTGTTTAACAGAAAAAACAATGGTCTTCACCACCATGGGGCCTCTGAAGTTGCTTCCTTAGCCAGCAAATCAATGGTCTTAAAAGAGATGTTAACATTTGACAAAATAGGAACATGAGCCTTGTCCTTTTGTTGTTAAAAATCTTTTGCAAGTTAGACTGTAATAATAATTTACTTTATAATTATGCAAATTCACCAGTGTAAAAGGTAAGCCTTCTGAAGAAGGATAGTAGAGATAATCTTAATTTGTATTACAGTCTTTACCCTATCCCTGAGGACTGAGCACAGAGTCAGTTATTCAAAGTAAAGGCTAAAACAAAACATATCTGGAGAGTACCTGCTATGGTGAGAGAAGTTCTCAAGTTGAACCAACTTTATTTGCATGTATTGACAGGAACAAAAAGAGAGACAAGCAAGTTGGAATGTTGGAAAAGTTATATATACCTAAATTATATTGCTATTAAAGCAGCTGTTTAGAGACCTTACCGAAGTCTCATATCAAGGCTCTCTTCTGTGAGGTTGTTATGCTCTTCTTTTAGTGTTTAATTACTTTTGAATAACACAATGCTATTTTACAGATGGCAGAAGATTTTTATGATTCCTCTGTGGAGCAAAGTGGCAGTTTTTTGGAACAAAATGTTTCTTACAATAATAGTTTTGCTGATCGTCTTGTTTCTTGGTAAGTGTTAAATAGTTACTGAACAAACGGGAGAAAAAACCAAACCAGGTATATGGAGTTCATGGCAGTAGATTAATTGAAAGGATTCAAATTAATGTAAATCAGTTAATTTGTATAAAAGTTCTACGGTAGAATGGAAGAGGAGAGGGCTGATACTGCATCTGTGTTGGGAATCCAGATGCAATAGTAATATAGTAGTGAATGAGGAAGAATGGAGCTTGGTCTAGGCGTCTGCTTGGTTTCACTATCTCGCTCAAGTAAATGAACTTGCCTCATTTGATACCAGAATTTGGCTGAGCTGCTCAACATGCAGTAGGTGTCACTCTTTCTCTTGGTTGCTGAAAAGACCAGAAGAGTGTGTCAGAGCTCTGGGCTATTCCAGTTCTTCTGTTCACAGCACAGATACAGCACGGCTGCTGGCTACATTTTTAAGGGGTTGACCCTGAGGCCTATCAAGTAGGAATAATCCTTTAGTGAAGCTGAAGCTTGAATGACCACTATACATCAGACTGATTTAATTTAATAGCTATCCTGACTGGTTTGTGTGCTATCTCCTGTATTTCATTGAGGGAATTAGTTCTCCCGTGTTTCAGTGATAGAAGTAGTTCTGATCCATGGTTTCAAGTACCTTACAATGAAAATGCTATTTAATTCCAAGCAATTTAACCACATATTTTTTTCTTTTATTGCTTTTTATTGTCCAAAGAGAGAAACATGCAGATGCACCACACATATAACAAAATCAGACTAGACCGTAATACTCTATTCTTAATATTAAAAAAAAAACTGAAAATGCAAATAAACTTTTTTATTATTATTTTAACTGCTCCTTAGTATTGTTTTTAGGAGGAGATCCTTCAGGAACTGGCTTCAGACTGAGAACTGAGATTTAACTTACACTCCTTGAAAACCAATTGCAAGCTTTGATCAAATGTTTTTTAGTTTTTCTAGAAAAATCGAAATGGGCTAAAGTAAAGCAGTGGTGAGATACTTGCCCCAAAGTATAAGATGGTTAGTTACTGCAGGACTAGAATCTTCCCACAGCACAGGAATATGGATTTTTGTTTGTTCTTCATTGCATTGTTTGAAGATTCACTTAAATATTTATTTCTCTCTCTCTGAATAACTTATGAACATAAGAGATAGTCATAAGGGATGCTCCTCTCCCATGCTTTTCTGTGGAGTTAATTTTGCTTAGAGAAATGCATCAGCAATTTAATAATGTGGCCAGTATATTTTGCAGGAGCAGATCAAGTGTCATGGTTTTGTTGATGTGCAGGAGATTTTAGGTGCTCTCTTGGCCTTAAGTATATATGATGACCTTAAGTTTACAGATTGTAATATGAACTGCTAATTAGATTAGCTTTTGCTTTTTTATGTAAATTTACGTTAGTCACATTGTCTTTTGAAAAGTATTGGCAGTGTGTTGGCCCGTCTGCATAACAATTAGGGTAAGTGACAGATGAAAGGAAGGTGAAAGGTGGATGAAAGAAAGCTGAGATGTAGCTTACCCCCGGTGTTCTGTTTATGTCCAAGACTTTGATCCTACAGTATTCCTGTTTTGATGGATTTTATGGAAATATTTTTTTTTACTCTCTGGTTCCAGCATAAAGTAGGTATCTCTGTCATGATAAAATACATGCCTATCTAACAAATGCTGTGTGAGGAAATGCTTCAGAAGGCATTTCTTCTTTTTCGCTTCTCTTTCTGGTTTCTCACTGGCTGAATTTTAGTTTTGTTGTCAGCACTGACATTTTGACACTGCCCTGATGGTTTGCCCTGATCTCTAGTGGCTGGGTGCAAGTGTTGGAAATGACTGTTCAAGCATGTTTTGCCCAATGGTTTGCTGTATCTCAGGAAAGATGTTATATCGCTTCAGTGATTTACCAAGACCTATCTTTAAAATGTATGGATAATGTCAGTAGTGTTACTGTTTGTTGGATGCCTGTTTGCTGAAAAGAAAGTCCAGGTACATATTTCTAGTACTCTGTCTGGTTTATCATACAGGCATACCCACAGATGGGAATAAAACAAATTGGTTTTGTTTGCAGATGCCTTTAGAGAAGTTAGGAAGTACTCAGCTGTTCATGTGAATGAAAAGACTGCAAATGTAAATTCCAGTGTCTTCGATCATATTCAGATGAAACTTTTCAGATCACAAAGAAACCTCTATCTCTCTGGATTTTCCTTGTTTCTTTGGCTGTAAGTATAACATTTTTATGATTTCTACATAGTATCTTTCTTACAGGAACTTTTGGACAAAGTAATGCAACTATAGAAAAAAAGGGAAAGCTAGTTTCAGCAGCTTAAAGAAGTGTGATTGGCAAATAAGATAAGGGGAAGTAATATCTCACAAATGTTTGAGGATTGGAAGGATATGTGAGCAACACATGGAAAGAAACATTTTGAATCTTTGAGAAAACATGTATTTTGCAGAAATTTCTGGAGGGAATACTTATTCTCTTCCTCAAACTTAAGCCCTTTGCTTTGGTTGTTTTGAGCACAGAAAATTAGAATGAAAAACAATAAAAAACTGAAGTACTGTTAGATCAATATGGTGCAAAAAGGTATTGCATTCTGCTGTCATAAGAAGTAAAGCTCTATTCTGACATGAACCACTCCATCTAAAGCTTGAAGTTAGGAACTGTAGGATAATGTTCTGGCTTCCAAGGAGAGTTTCAGATTTTAGTTCAGATCAAGCACTTTGTGGCAGCTGGCATATGATACTATGTTCTTAAGTGTTGTAGCCCTTTCAGGATGTTTAAATATAGCTAATAAAACGTGAACAAAAAGGACAGTTCTGTACTGCATGGCAGTAGAAGTCAAGACTAAGACTGCCTGTGAGTCTTCACAGTAGCCTCAACAACCTGTGGATCTTCTTAGTTGCGCAAGGAGTACATAAACTCCTTGGACACAGATAATGTCAGTGAATGGAAAAAGACATGTTGGTTGTGATTTCCTATTTGTACATTTTTGTGGTGATAACAAAGAATGATGGACCTTTTCTGAGCTGCTTCAGGGAGCTGCTTGATACTACCTGGATACACGAGAGGAACACGGAACAAGGAAATGATTGGAATCAGAGAATTCTGACAAACTCCTTCCTCTTGGACTGATGCATGGCCATTTTAATTGATTATTGAGGAGCATTGTACATAAAGAAGTGTTAAGGAAAAGTTCATACAAATCTTGGGCAGGAAAACTTTAGAAAAAACAAAGGTGACTGTAACCATGCATGATAGCAACAGGAATGCAGTGTTTTCTTCTTTCAGAAAGGTTAAGTAAATATGCACAAATGTTTGTCGTCTCTGCTCCAAGAGAGGAATAGCTGGATTGTGTGTTACACTACGGATGGAAACTGGTTCCCACAGGATTCTACTCCCACTCAGCTTCCAAAGGAGAAAACTTGACAAATGGCCCTAGAACATTTTTATTGTGGATAAAGTTGTACTCTTGAAGAAGTTTGCTTAAGGCCTCTTTTTGACTGCTGGCCTTTCCCCAAGATTTAGAAGAAATAAATACTTCTATGGTAGTGGCTAGATCAAGGGACATTTCGTAGTAGAGCTATTTTTCTTATTCGTTAAACAGGCATAATGTCTGTCAGCAAAAAGGGAAAAAGTGTTCCTTTGGTTGTCTTATCCTGAACTGCTGCTACCATAAGGTAACTAAGTTAAGACCACATCTAGGTAGAATTCATCTCATTCAGGGAGGTATTTACAAAGCTAAGATTTGAGGTTCCATAAATGAGTACTGACATTCATGTGTCTTCTGATTTATATGGGGCTTGGTACTTGGAAAATTAATATGCCCACATTGATAATATTATTCCTGTTACACCTTTTATAAAATTGTGTTGCATTTTGGTTGTGATTTTTAGGATTTTTTTTTGCATTATACTAATTACTCTATATTGCTTGAGTCTTATATTTGGAGATTCAGCCTACTTAAACACTAGGTTACATAAGAGGACTTCAGCCTTACAGCAGGCAGGTCTCTGAACACTTAATGGCTATGTGTTTTTTGGAGGAGGGAGGCTCTGCACCAGAACAAAGATCAGATTTTTAATGGATTAAAATCTTTTCAGTCTCTTTTTACTGTTGATTGTCATTGATGAGTGGGGATGTTTTCCTTCTGGTGCTTAAACAATCCTTTTGTAGATTTGTTTTAACATACAATGTAGAATGAGAAAAGTGGTTTGGGGTTTGGTTTTTTTTTTTTTGGGGGTGGGAGAGGGTGTTGTTTGGTTGGTTTGCGGTTTTTGTGTTGTGAATTGCTGTGCTGATGTTCACTGTTTCTTCACCAGTGTATTGAGACGTACTGTTACCCTTCTTACTCAGTTGGCAAAAGGGATGACATCTCATGCAGCTCTGGAGACACAAGTAAATGATGCTACTGAAGCAGCAAAAAAATACATGGCTGAGAATGAAAGGCTGCAGGAGGTATCTTTGAACTTTTTTAATTATTTTCTTATACAGCAAGAGGTTAATACAAAACAGTCTAGAGATGGTTTGCTATCAGATAATGTTTGCTCTTCCAGTGGAAAAAGGAAGAATATTGAATACAAATTTCAGTAGCATTTTATTAAAGGAAACTAAAGCAATCTGAATAAATTATGTCTTTGCAGTACAAATTTTATCAAAGAAATAATATATTTTTAAAATATCTTTTTTAATTTAATCATTGCAAAGTAGAGGGAGACATTAATTTTAATCTTTTTATACTAAAGTTGGTTATTTATGTCAGGGTTATAGCAGTTCAGTATGGAAAAGCTTCAGTATAGCTGTTCTCATGATGGCTATTTCTTCCAAACAGATTTGTTGCAGTCATGAAATGTCTTTTCTAACTTGTAACATTGATGGTTTGTATTTGTTGCATTTTGTATTCTTGCATTTTTATGGTGGGTCACCCAATTTCCGAATACCTTCATTTCTTATTGCTTACTGATATAGTATTAATGAGGATATCTCCAAAAATTCCTTACTTAGAAGGACTGTTGGTGGACCAAATATATGCTATTTTTATGAGAAGAATGGAGAAAATTAAGCTATCATTTGTTTGTTGTGGTTCAGTGTAGAGTTGTATGTAGGAAGGGAAGTCAGCAAAGACAAAGGTAAACATATGAAATCTTGTCTTGTAATTAAGTTTGACTTCTGCTGGAAGCAATTCAGCCATAAGCTAGAGTGCATGTATCCAGGGTATGAAGACTTTTACAGCATTCTTTGGTCTGATGCATTGTCAAAACAAAACTCACCAGTGGTTTGTACAGCTTTCCTTCCAGTTTGTCTAGAACAGTGTCTGTGGTTACCAGCACTGCATTTTTTTTTTAATAAATCTTCAGACTGAAAGAACAGACACTGGGAAAAAAGTAGTGGAAAGGATGCAGAAAAACTCCATTGTTTGTGAGGTGTCATAAAACAAGAATCACCAGAGTGTATGTTAGAGATTTCCCGAGTATGATATAATTTCAGTATTTTGGATTCAGTATTTTGTCAAAATGAGCCAGACTCAGCCATGGAATTTGCCTCTTTACTGCAATTGGTACTTTTTTTTTCCCCTCTCTGTTGTGTTGGGATTTGGCCAAAGTCCTCTTTTCTGTCCTGCTTTCTCATTCTCTTAGCAACACATTCTCTTAGCAGCTTGTAAGTGATAGCCAGAATGTGAAAACTGTATTCCTGTCTCTGTTTGTCTTTCTGATAGCATGGTTTGCAGAAACAGTGGTAGCCACAGGTACAGACAGCATGCTGTGGCTTCATCTCCATTGCACCACAGGTGCAAAGTGTTCATAATTGGTTTATTTTAATTTTACTGTGACTTAGGTTCTCCTCTGGCTTGGCCCCTGCATTTGAGTTTGTTTACAAGCATGATTCATTCCACCATCAGAGACTAGCAAGAGAAATTGCTTACCAGGCACTGGCTGTCAGTATGAATACTCTAAATTTACTGTAGTGTGCAAGGTCAGCACTGCCTCCTGTTCAGAGATTTTATGGAGCACAGCACCTAAGATAAAAGTTTACAGAAATAATACATTAGTAGAAAGAGGAAAGCACAAAGTGAAAGAGGAAACCTGTGGCAAGTTGGCTGTGGTTTTGTTACCAGCAGTCAAATGCAACATCCACTTTTGTTAGATTGCTACTGGAAATTTTCTTCAGCTCTTTTCTTGAATTCTTTACCAGTCTTGATAAACAGTTGTTTTCCTTCTTCCTGAAGTAATCTTTGCCTGCTGCTGATACTGATGCCCGGTAAATTCTGGTATCACCAGTTCACCTAACAGCTTTTCACCTCAGTTGTTCTACAATTCTTTTACCTGTTGTTCACAACTTACTTTGCCGTTTTTGTAACAAGGGTGTTGGTTAATAGAGGCTGCATGAACAATGGGTATAATTATGGGGTCTAATCCTTAATATATGATGCTTTGTCGTCAGTAGCAATTGTGCTAATGATAAGAGTATGCCGAAGTATAGTAGTGCCAACATTTTCAGAGTGCGGGAGTATTCTGCTCTTGTGGCTAGTACTCACAGGGCTCTCTCTGGATCCTTTCCTAGTTTGGTTTTTTTTTTTTGTTTTGTTTCTTGAATTTCAGTGGAAACCTCATCTGGGTATTGAAGTATTCTCAAGATTAAACAAGTAGCTGCAAACCTATAAGGCGAGATTTGTGATGTATTACATTAATTAAATCAGAATAAATCGTTAGGTCGTGAATAAACATGGCAGTGTCCCATCACTTGCAGGCCCAGTGTATGTCTTCTGTGAGAGCCATTTATCACCTAAACAGAGGTTGTGAGCTTGATGCAGAGAGGCAAAGTACTCTTTTGTGGGAGATAGTGCCATACTAGTATAAGTATTACAACACCGTGCCTTTGGGTTTTTTTCCTTTTTTCTTACTTGTAGAATGACTTAAGTGCTTGCATCATATTGGCATTTGATAAAACCTGTGACTTTGCAAGATTAGTGCTGACATTCTCCAGTTGTTTGGCGTTAAGGTAAGACTAATGAAGACAAAATTAATTGTACCAACTGTGTTTTTTAATAGGCCTTGAGTGAAAAAGGAAGCAGTAAAAAGAAAGACTCAGCAGAAGCAACTGATGAGAAATTGAAGAAGGAAGTTGAACACTTGAAAGCAGAATTACAGAAGACATCAGATGGTAAGTATTTGTTAGGATTTCTTTGCAAGTAAGCAAATTACTGAAGCACTGTCAAAAATTTATTCTAGGCATAGCATTAATTATACCAGTTTATGGAATACTTGGCTTGGATTTTCTTCACGTTTCTCTAGAACTTGAAAAACACACCTTTTCCATCCCAGTATTTTAGTAAAATGTTTTTGTTTTCATTATGCAAATGTAATGTGAACATCGTAGTTAATTGTCACTATTAACAAATTGAACCAACTATTTAAATGCTTTTGACTTATCATCAATGGCATGACCAGGAAACGGAATCGATTGCAGGTTGCCTATATGTATCAGACTGATCTTCCACGTCATACACAGCCACTCTCCCTGTGAAAAATGAGGAAAAGGAGTGGTTGAGGCTTTATTCTATAAAGTAGTGTTTCAGGCAGAGCAGAAAGTTCTTTTACTAGTGTTCTAAATTTATATATCTCCTACAGCAGAGGTGTTAAGCTTTTTTTTTTTTCCTTTGGTTTATCTACAAGAAAACACAGCTTGTAACTTGTAACATAATACTTTTGTTAGCAGCTTCTGTGTTTAAGGTTTAGGTTGTCAAAACTCTTTTCTTGGCAACCCAGATTGAGATAAAAGCAGTTTTTACCTGTTTGGTTCTGTCTTACTGGAATCTGTCAAGGTGTGTGATGCTTATGAACACCTGCTCATCTGAAACTAGTGTTTTTAAGATAACACTGCCTGTGACCTTGTAAGTGTTAGTCAGGTGTTCAGACTGTAACAAAATACAGAGTTTGTGGTACCAGATAGCCTGTTGTCATCAAAACATAGCCCTGCTTTCATATTGTGTGGCACTGCTACAACGCTGTAAAAATAACAAGTTAATTTTTCATTGTCCACTGGGAATAGGAATAAGAGCTGTAGAACAGTTGTTTTCAGTGGGGCTTGAAGCAAGCACAATCTTTAAACAGAGGGTCTCATTAGTTCACATTCTCAGGCAGGTTTGATTGTGGGTTTTCCCTCTCCTGCTGTTTGCTTAAAGAAAAGGGGCAAAACTGCCTTTGAAGTGACAGGATCAATGAAAAAAAATAAATGCATATGTTTTATTTAAACTAACTGGTGGTATGTAACACTAATATAATGTAAGCTTTTTAGTGAGGAATGCCAGAGAAACTAAGGAGTAAATAGATTTACCACATGCTGCCTCAGCTGCATTCTCCTTGTGGGCTATTGTCCATCCAAAAGTTGTAGAAATTAAGGCATGCTTGAGTCTTTTGTTAGGGGGAAAGTGGGGGCGAGGGTCTTTTTAAGGAATGAATAGGAAAATATTTACAACCTTTCTCCTGATGCCTTCTCCCTCATTGCCAAAACAGAAAACCCCATGGTTACGTTAAGTACCATCTCAGATAGATGATGTAAGGTATGTCTATCTTATAAAAAAATAAGGGGTCTTTGTACATTATTTTGAGCAAACTGATTGCCAGAAAGCTTAAAGTACTCAATAATAGCCACATGTGTAAACACAGCATTCTGTTGAATGTTAGTGATTTTATGTCAATCAGATTTACTCTTTCTTTCGCAACTTCTGCACCTGAGCAGGTGAATGTTGAGTTTCATGCTTGCTAAGTGTGAGCAATGCATTACACAGTATAAAGTTGAGGTCAAAAAGCATAGTTTTTTCTTCTTTTTTTTTTTTTCTTTTTTTAAACAATTGTTTCATGCCACAGATCTCATGTGACTACAGTAACTTTTCCTTTGTAAGCACAAAGATCAGTCCATGAAAGTTTGGATGTGTGGATAAGTAAAATCCTAAGTTAAGATGTTTTGACATCTACTGTGCTCTGGGCAGATGGGGAGGAAGAATGAAAATACAAGGCAGTCTGAGTAGTGAAATTACTAAAATCTGAGGAATAGTTGGAAATGAGTGACAAAGTTTCCAGCCAAATTTAATTTTTTTTTAAACTTTTCAGACTTGACTTTCCTATCTCTCTTGATGCCCTATTTTGCTTTGATATGGAAGTGAAAGAAAGGAAGCTAGTTCTTAGCTTTATTATTGCAGACCCACATACTGGGGGTTTTATAGGCACCCAGCAGTGGGGCTAGCACTTTCAGAGCCTAAATCCATTTCTGGACATGTAATAACTTGACTGTTTAGAAAGCTTCCAGGATGGTATTTTATTGACAGGCTTGTATGTTATTAAAAATGTCACTGATTCCTAGAAATAAGTATACGTAATCCTAGGAGCACCTAGTGCAGAGTGTTTCACCTGCTATTAATTAAACATATTTCTAAAAAAAAAAATATGTTGATTCAGATAAGTAAAGACTCTCAGTATGTCTGCTGGTCTTGGACCTATAGAAGTTTTCTTGGGAAAGATGTTATGATATTGTTTAATTTTGAGAGTTTTGAAAATTACCCAGAAAGCTACAACAAAACAATCTGCAATTGGATGTAAGGTCAGAGTCCGAGAGGAGTTTCGTAAAGCAGCTGCACTAACTGCAGCCTTCGGTTGGGGGTGGGAATGGGACTTTTGGTGAGTTAACTTGCTCCCAGGTTCCACAGTGTGGAAGTGCTGATGTCTGAAATGCCTTTGTTATTATGAGACCCTTTGGGCAGGAGGGAGACTTCTGCAGTGCTGTGTCACCTTTTATCTCAGGTAATTTTCTTGGTGACATTGTGATAGCATATGGCAAAAGCCACAGCTTCATGTACACAACAGGTACTCGTACAGAATGGCTGGTGTTGATCAGGTTGATCAACTCCTATCCAGCTTGTTAACCCTTCACTCTTTAATAATATTTCAGTGCAGATGTCATACTCTTGAAGCTTCTGCCTGCACCTGGTGGAGCACAGTGGGCATTGCAGTCCCCAGCACCTGAATACAGTTACTGAGCAGTACCCTTACTGCACTTTAGAGCCAAGTCTGTACACACCCAAAATCTGATTCTTTATCTCTGCCACTAGCATTGCCTCTGTGAGATTATAACCTTGATGGGAGCCGTTGCATATTGTCACATGCAGCAAGAGTTGATACGCCTATTTGTTGCTTCAAAGAGAAGGTGATGCATACAGCCATCCAAAGATGCTGCAGCATCCCATTTGTAAAAGCAAAAAAAAAAAAAAATTCATTCATTTGAGGTTACAAAAGAAACTGGGAACAAATTTGTGTGTAACTTTTTGGCTCCACCTTCTCTTTTTGAACTTTAACCATTACATCTAACAAGGATAATTCAGAATTACTATGGAATTTCTTGACTGGAGTTGAGTTCCCAGCTTTACAGTGTATGTGTTAGCAAATCTCTTATCTTGTCAGTGCCTGAAATCTTAAACGTAAATAGGTCTCTCTCAACTTGAAAACTCTTGAGAGGGATCTTTCTTAGTCTTCAACAAGTCCCAGTCATTTTGGTTTTAGACTTGCACTGTGAGCTATGGTAACTTAAGTTCCAGATCATTTCCTTAGTAGTCAGACCAGGACTAGTAGCTGTGCAGGGAAATGCCCAAAGAATCATTGCTTGTTTTGCTGCTCTTTAGTTGTGGCTTACCGTTTGGTTCAATGCTACAGCTCCTGGGCTGTGTAACAACTTCAGAGCAATCTTATCCTCATCTTGTTTTGACTTAAGAAGAATCTGGAACAGGATACAGAGAATGTGGTAAGGGAAGAAGAAGTTCTCTACTTCTCCCAGGCTATACATGTTATGTTAGTTTATGGGCCTCTAGTCACACATTAAATAAAAGGGGATAAAGTTTTCTATAAATGCCTTTGTTTATATACTGCCTTAATAAAACATTGTTGATTTTCCTTAGAAAGGAAGAGAAAGGAATGAAAAAGGGTAGCCCACCTCTTACAGTACTGAAGTTGGATCCCAGTTTTCACACACAGATTCACACAGAATGTTAGGAGTTGGAAGGGACCTTGAAAGATCATCTAGTCCATCCTTCCTGCCGAAGAGACCAAAGTCAGCCCTCCCAAAGTCTGGGGTTGCGATTCTACTTGAGGTTCTCCTCCTGCCCCATAAGATCCTGAACTCCACCATGTCATGGTTACTTCAGCCAAGTCTACCTTCAACTTTCAGTGCTTCAACCAATCCTTCCTTGTTAGTGAGAACAAGATCCAGCAGCACTCCTCTCCTAGTGGGCTCATCCACCATTTGCATCAGGAATTTGTCATCGATGCACTGGAGGAACCTCCTGGACTGTGAGTGGCTGGCTGTGTAGGCATTCTAGCAAGCATCTGGGTAGTGAAAATCCCCCATGAGAACCAGGGCCTGTGATTGCAAGACTACTCTCAGCTGCCTGTAGAAAGCCTCCTCAACTTCCTCCTCTTGATCAGGAGGCCTGTGAGAGACACCCACAACAGTATCTCCCATGCCAGCCTGTCCTTTAATTCTCACCCACAGACTCTCAACTTGTTCATTGTCCACTCCTGAACACAATACATTCGAGCTGTTCTTTCACATAAAGAGCTTTGGAACTTACTGGCTATTCCCCTCGTTAGTTGCATGAATGTAGAAGCAGCATTCTCACCTCCTGCCTGCTCATCCATTTACTTGTTAGGAACAGTCAACTGTTGAGTTTTGCTTGCTGACAGTCCAGCTGTTCTGCCTCCCATGAGGCAAAGTAACAGGCCAGATGGAAACTAGAAATAATAACTGACTGTATTGTGCACACAAAGATTCTTCTGTTCTCTGCTGGATCAGTGTTCATATGATACGATCCATATGACAAACAATATACCTGTACAATTAAGTTGGCTGCACTGCAGCATTCATGCAATAGCAAAACAGTTGAGCATTGATGTATTGACAGTCTCTGTTGCCTGACAAGAAGACACCCAGAGGAGTTGGCATGCTGGGCAGATCATGTCAAAGATGTGATGCTCCCTTTTATAGTGTGGCCCCAACAGGAATGAGTCTGAGTTTGGAGGGTTTTTTTGTGTTTTTTTGGTCTGTAGCCAACACAGGTGGAAAGAACAATCTGTTCTTTGCTTTTTCTTCTTCTAGGGTTAGGTGAGGTATTCCTGTCATACATCTATTTTGGTCAAAACATTGAAACAATGCAGTGGCTTGTTTGCTTTCTTGGGTCACAGATACTTTTAGGTTATTTTATTCATGTTTTAAAGATACAGTGGGTTTTAGTTGCAACTTAAGTACTGTGCTGCTGCTTGGAAACGGCTAAATAGCATTAGGTCAATAACATGAAGTTACATCCTATTCAGAAGTAAGATCTTATTTTTTACTATAAGTATGTACAAGAATGTTTAAATAGAGGCAAAATATAGCTGTCTAATTAAAAAATTCTTCCAGAGGTGAAATGGCATATGCATATGTGTGTTTTCTAGAACTTAACGCTCAGAAGCTTATCAAATTGTCACAAGTTTAGAGTGATCTCCAAATTTTACTGTTAATTAATTTAAACCGCAGTTGAGATCTAAGAGTAAATGCGCTGGGGTTTGATTTTTCAGCTGTGTGGAAATTACAGCTATTCCAAATACCAAAACCTTTAGATAGTATTTTTTTGTACTGATGCTGTCAAGAATGCCTTGAAGGATGAAGGATATCTGTGTAAGAAAATGGAAATGAAAGAAAGGATGTAAAGAAATTGGATGATTTTTATCATATTTGAGCCAGTGTGTATAAGTGTAATTAACTTCAGTAGACTAGAATTTCAGGCTGCGTAAAAGTCCTAACACTGGAAAACCATTTCACAGAGTTACAGAAGGTTAGGAGTTGGAAGGGACCTTGAAAGATCATCCAGTCCAACCCCACTGCTAGAGCAGGATAATTTAGAGACGATTGCACAAGATCATGGACAGGTGGGTTTTCACT
Source organism: Heliornis fulica (assembly GCA_013399135.1). Classification (NCBI taxonomy): domain Eukaryota; kingdom Metazoa; phylum Chordata; class Aves; order Gruiformes; family Heliornithidae; genus Heliornis; species Heliornis fulica. Next base: position 225,636 of record VXBZ01001594.1, read on the forward strand.
GTCTCCAAAGAAGGAGACTCCACAACCTCTCTGGGCAGCCTGTTCCAGTGATCTGTCACCCTCACAGTGAAAACGTTTTTCCTCACGTTCACATGCAACTTCCTATGTTCCAGCTTGGACCCATTGCCCCTTGTCCTATCACTGGCCAACACTGAGAAGAGCCTGGCTCCATCCTCCTGACACTCACCCTTTGTGTATTTATAACCATTAATGAGGTCACCCCTCAGTCTCCTCTTCTCCAAGCTAAAGAGACCCAGCTCCTTCAGCCTGTCCTCATAAGGAAGATGTTCCACTCCATCATCTTGGTGGCCCTGCGCTGGACTCTTTCAAGGAGTTGTATGTCCTTCTGGAACTGAGGTGCCCAGAACTAGACACAATATTCCAGATGTGGTCTCACCACGGCAGAATAGAGGGGGAGAAGGACCTCTCTTGACCTACTAGCCACCCCCCCTTCTAATACACCCCAGGATGCCATTGGCTCTCTTGGCTACGAGGGCACATTGTTGGCTTATGGACATCTTGCTGTCCACCAGGACCCCCAGGTCCCTCTCACCTACACTGCTCTCCAACAGGCCAGTCCCCAACCTATACTGGTGTAGGACTTAAAGTGAGAATGATTTTTGAATCTTTGCATTCAAATTAATTAGAAATAGCAGAAAAGTTGGGAGAGAGAAGCTTCCTTGCTGCATGTGGGAGAGTGGAGAAATCTCGTGTCCTGGTGTTTTAGGGGCTAGTGCCCAAAGAGAAACATGTTTCAGATCAGAGCACTTGCAGCTAGGTGCTTAACAAAACTACATCTAGCTCCTTATCTTTTAACAACAGGCTCTTAAAGCGGTGCTACGGTTTGTTATTGTCCTGGAGGTCTCTGGAAAAGAACAGTCTGTCTCAGGGAGCTCACAGTCAAAGGATGGGGCCACGTTTTTGGAACAAAGAAAATTGCACATGTTTCTTTTTACTCATTTGTACCATTGAGGTTCAGGTTTTGAATATGGCTGAGTGGAAGCCTTATAGGTCACGAACAACATTTCTCTGTTTTAGAATGAGTCAATCAAGTTTTAGGGTATGAGATACCTATAGTAGAGGAACATAAATATGTCTACATTACCTTTCCTGAACGCTTGCATATCCACTTCAGTGTAAAGGCTTTATGAAACTTCATGTTGATTTAACTTCCATTGTAAATTAGAGCCTGTGGAGTTCTGGGCTTGTTTGCAGTGCAGCATCGACATGCTCTCTGTTCACTGCTGTTGAGAATGAGTGGAGTAATAATTACTTTATTTTATCTTAAAAAACCTGATCACAGTTGCTCTCCTACAACCACCATTTTTGCCTTCTCATCCATAGAGTGATGCTTCTGTGAATTAACTTGCAATGTTAAAATACAGAACCGGTTAAAGGGGGGTGGGGCCATGCCCCTTAATAATGTATTATATTCTCTGCCCCCCCCTTCCCATTTTATAGACAGTTGCTTTGCTAAAATCATAGAATGTGTTAGGTTTGAAGGGAGCTGTAAAGGTCATCTAGTCCACCCACCCTGCAGGGTGCAGGGACGTCTTTAACTAGATCAGAAAATTCTTGCCCAGTGATTGAGTTCCCTCTAAGTTTTAAGAAGGCTGACAGTTTTGGGTTTGGAGTTGTAGAATTTTGGTTTTACATCTTCTGCAGCTCTGTAATCAGTCACTGCTAACTTGTCACCTCTGTCAACAGTTTATTGGTCTTACCTTTCTCACAGTGTCTTCCTATTTCTTGTTCTGCTATTCCTGAACACAAATCAGTCTCTTCCCTCTTCCTGTGTCCTGTGATGCACTGTTTTAAATTTAAACTTTTTCAGAGGAAGGTCTAGTACAGTGGAGCTCTAAGATATAATTAGGGCTCTGAGGAACTGCAGGAATACAAGTAATAATTAAAACACTCATTATTTTACAGCTCTCAACAAGGCAAATAATGAAGTGGCTGCCGTTAAAAGACAGTCTGGAGACCTCAGGAAAGAATACAATCATCTGATGAAAGAGTATGAACGACTTCAGGTAGGTGGTTCTGGATCACTCTGAGCATGACCTTCTGAAAGAGTACCAGCAAAATTCTGCTTGTTGGGTATTTATTATGCAAGGAAATTCACCAAAACCTTTGGTATAGCAAAATGTTACAGTGGGCAGCACTCCTTAAACTTCATCAAAATAGGAGAATTTTTGTTTTCAAGGTCTGCATGGCAAAGCTATCAGCATTTCTGCTTTGCACTTCAAGTGACAAAACTCAGGTCATCCATCATTACACTCAGTTTTGCTGCCACTTGGGAAAGAAGACTCAGGTGTTTTTGCATGTGATGATTGAATTGAAATCTTGTAAGAAAATTATAGGAGTGGGGTGTGTGGGGTATATACATCATTTACAAGAGTAGTTTCATTTTGTTTGCTCTTTAAACAAGCTTTTGCAATACTGGATTATAAATGTTGCAATACTGTTGATACACAGGAACACACACACAAAAAAGAAAAGCCAAACAGCCTAGGCTAAAAACAGGCAACTGTGAAATTCAAATTGAAGTACAGAATAGTAAAAAAAGGAACATAGTAAGACATAGCTGAGTTAGCAGTTCCTTTTGGATTGAGGTTGCATATGTGCATGGCTTGGATGCCAAGTGCAGTAGTCATTTCTGGTGGAACTGTGACCCCTGCTTTGTTTGTTCCACACCTCTCTCTGCCTCAGAATTCAACCAAAATTCCGTAAAAATGAAAGTTAGCCTTTTTACAAGGAGCGGTCTTGGGAGGTAATAAAATTATGGTGACCTGCTTTTCAAGAGGAGCTGTTTGTTGGTCTTGTATTAATAAAATGAACAATCATTTTAAACAAAAGTAAAATTTGAGCTGGTTATAAACTTTCTCCTATGCTTTGTGAAGCTGCTCACTAATTCCCAGCCTCAGCCTATATTTTTACAGAGATTGCTCAGCTGATCCCTGTGTTTGAATCAGGATCACCACACATGTCCTGTCTTTGTGTTTCCCTGTGTAACGAGCCGTAGTAGTCCTGCTGCATTTCTATCAGTCTTGTGGTCTAGAACACACATCCGTAGCATTTTCTGGGCTCACCTCTGAATGGAAAGAACAGAAGGTACTGAGAATGCAGTAGATGCACCTCCCAAGATTCAGTTGATAGTTAAAATGTGTTCTGCTCTGTTTGCTGCACAGTTCAGCCATAGTATGAACAGGGAGCAGAAGCAGGCTGCATGGCTGCTACTGTACTATGATCAGAAGTGCATGTTGCATGGGTTAGCATTGATGGGACTGCAACTTGGAAGGGTGTTGAGTGAACAAATCAGGTATGACTGCAAAGGAACGAGAGAGGGCATCTTGAGTCCATGGTTTCTGATCTTGCCAAATGTAAAATATTATTTCTATCCTGTCTCTTTTTTTTCAGGACAGTTTAAATGAAGCTGACAAGAAGGACCTGTAGGTGCATTGGATGGCATTGGTACAGTTGCTTCAGTGTGAAAAGCCCTGTGATGTTTAGCCTCCTGATACATACCTGAATAAAACTTGTTTTTTCTGAAAAGTACATGCACTGCAAGTACTGCATTCACTGCATTCAGATTCCTTTAATATATCTTGGTTGCCAAAGTATTCTGTGTTGCAAATAAAATGTTAAGTGGCTTACCTGATGTACCATGAATTTTGTCACTGCTCTTGTGAGGAGAAACTCAAAAATGTTTCAATTCCATCTGGACCAACTTAACTGTTCTCCAAGCTTTGCCTTCCCAAATGGTAACAGATCATGCTCTATTTGCGTGTAGCTTTTAAGCAAGGTTGTATGTCACACTATATCATAAAAACACAAAGACCCAAACCTCCTTTGCAACACCTGTTTGGGATCTTCAAAAATTGAGTTGCTAGTGGGTTGAAGAAGGCTGAAAACTTTCCATCAGCCATTCCACTTCAGTGGAAAATTGAATGACAGTCTAAGGAAAGTATGTAAAAAAGGAAGGCTGCAATTCTAAGTCCATCTCACCAGCTTGTGACTCTCACTTGGCTGCATGGATGAGTGTGTTTGCATGCCTCTGGTTTACTTTTCTTTAATACACCTAGTTATGTCATTTCTTATAACAAAAGTTTTGGGTTGGTTGGTACTAACATTTTGTATTTTTACACTGTTTACATCTGTTCACTCTGTGTGTGACACCTAACTTCTTTTGCCTTGCTAAGTAAAAAATTCTTTTGAAATGTAGATACTTGGGTTTGTTTTGGTTTGTTTTCATGGATACGATACCTTGAATAAATGTGCACTGTTTTGCATAAACCCTTTTTGGTATTCAGAAAGTTGTTTTGAATTTCTTTTTGCTAGTTGGTTCCAGTTTGGATTTGAAAGTTGGATATGTTTATTATATTAAAGAGGTTGTTTAAGCTCATGAGTTTCTGGGTTCGTTCATGTAAATTTCTCCCAATATACTTTCTCGTCAGAGTTAATAGGAATATGCACAAAAACCAAAATATATTTCTAACTTGGTCAGTTTAACTTCTCTGGGAAAAACAACCTTCATAGTTTTGAATGCTCTGGAAATAGGATTTGTTTAGTTTAGCATAGAAACATAGCATACAGAGAACTATAATGCATATTTAGCATATTGAATAAAAGCGCATATGCTTTTAAGAAAGACTTCATCCTTGCTGAAGCAGTACAGAATGTATTCTCAGAGATTCTACAACACTGAAGATCTGTTCATTCTTACCAAAACTTGTGGGAAAGTGTACAGATTTTGATACCTGCATACACACAAGTTTAGCAGTAGTTGAATGTGATGTTTAGGTGATGTAGTTGAACGAAATTTTTCTTTTCTTTCTCCCCACCTCCCTTCTGAAATACTTAAAATTTATGGCAGAATATTATCTCCTGTCCAATATAATGACAGTGCTTGGAAGTCTTAGAGGTATAACATCAATGCTGTTTTTAATAACAGAACTCAAAGCTCATCTGTTTTTCTTACTTTAAAACACAGAACAAAAGCAAATATTTACTGATTATTTAATGTAATTTACTCATTTCAAGCATTTCTTCCTATAGTACAAGAAAATAATTAGGTTTGAAGGAGTACATTGGGGTATGCACTGCTCCCTCAGAAGCTGCAGTGTTGCCTGATGTTTTTAAAGGAGTGACTCATTCATCATGTAGTACTCACACTGTCTTCTGTAATCGCATCAGTCACCTCAACCTAATTGTTTTGCTGGCTGCGTGTAAATGGATCTGCTCATTGGAAGATAGAAGAAACAACAGCTTAAAAAAAAACCAAGCCTAGCAGACCACAGAGAATGTTTCCTTAATTAAAAATGTGGATATTGCTTAAAACCCACAAGCTTGCTACTTTGCCTCCAGTTATTTCTTCTGGTGTGTCCATTATTTGTACTGTTTACCGGATTTCCCTGTCCCAAAGTACAATATGACCATCATCATTTTTCTACTTGTCTGTTGTGGATGGTAAGACAAAACTGAGTTGCATTACACATGCTCAACACTTTGGAGTCCCAAGATTTGTTCACTTACAAATAATCTTGTACTACTCAGATTGAAAATATTTTATTATACCCTCTTTGTACAACTGTATGTTTGTGCTGCTTTTGTAAAATTAGCAGTTTAATTAGTATATCTGGCAAATCTTTCACAATATTTTGCATTTGCATTGTTTCACAATCCTTTACACAGGTTCAGAAGTCCACGTTGATCAATTTTGAGTAGTTTTCTCATCAATATTTTAAGTTATGTTTGATATACAGGAAAAGAGTGAACCAAAATTTTGTGGGTTTAACTCATCTTTCAGCCTGTTTGGTCAGGTTTTGGTCCTGTTTTGTAGGAAAGAGATGAAGAAAAAGTTACATCTCTGCCAAAACTGTTGGAATCAAAATTAGCTCCAGTACTTATATTTGACAGTTGATTTAATTCTGGGTATGTCTCCAGAAGTAAGACTTCAGAGTTCTTTATACTCTAAATAATGTCAAAGTAATTGGCTGTTTTGGAGCTTTTTCCCTCTTTACAAAGGTAGGAATGTGCATTTTCAGTACTTTGGTGGGGGAGCATAGGAGAGAGTTTGTATTCTAAAAATATTTGCACAGGTTTAAAGGATAGTAGCATTCAAAGAAAATTGAGATGTATTTTCATATTTTTTTCAAACCCCTTTTTCTGAGTAATAAAGCAGTGAGGTCATGGTGGGTGCATGAGAACTGACCTGAATATTAATAGACTTGACTACATACTTCGGTGTTTTCTTAATAGAAAGCACCCTTAGCTAGGCAGAATACTTTTCCTTTTATTTTTGCAACAAACATCTGATAGTATTTCCTTTTTAATAACATAAAATGTGCACAGACCTTTCTGACAATGTACCCTTGCATTGGGTAACCTACACTACGTGTGTTTGCTGATGCAGTAGTCTCTATCTCTGTAGCCCCATTACTAAGACACTTTTGCTTTCCTAGCTTATTTTGAAGGGTGAAAGCTCTGGGTTTTACACAGCATTGAAATAACATTTAAGTTTGTTTTTCCAAATGTGAAGCTATTACATGAGGTATTTATGTGACTACTTCAACTGTTGCTTAAAACATTGAATTTACTTTGGAAGTGCTTTGGGGCAGAAACCCTGTTTTTGCTTTGCCTTTGGACAGTGCTTATCCCAATGACAACTGTAATCGGTCCTGATGCAAACTGATACAAATTTTTTTACAAATAAATTGAAAATTCAACTTTCATTTATGTCTTTCACAGAATCCCAGAACGGGCAGGGTTGGAAGGCACCTCGAGATCATGTAGTCCAACCTCCTGCTAAAGCAGGATCACCTAGAGAAGGCTGCACAGGAACGCGTCCAGGCAGGTTTTGAATGTCTCCAGAGAAGGAGACTCCACAGCCTCTCTAGGCAGCCTGTTCCAGTAATCTGTCACTCTCAGAATGGAGAATTTTTACCTCACGTACAAGTGGAACTTCTATATTCCAGTTTGTGCCTGTTGCCCCATGTTCTGTCACTGGGCACCACTGAGTGTCCCCACCCTCTTGACATTTGTCCTTTCAATATTTATAAGCACTGATCAAATTTCCTCTCAGTCATCACTTCTCCAGGCTAAACAGACCCAGCTCTCAGCCTTTTCCCGTGCCAGAGATGCTCCTGTGCCTTCATCATCTTTGTTGCCCTCCGCTGGTCTCTCTCCAGTAGTTCCGTGTCTTTCTTGAACTGGGGAGCTGTCACGGTTTAGCCCCAGCTGGCAGCTGAGCACCACGAAGCCACTTGCTCCCTTCCCCCTGATGAGGGGTGGGGAGGGGAAGGGGGAAGAAGGGGAAAAAAAAGGGAAGACAGAGGCAAACCTCATGGGTTGGGATGACAGGTTACTGGGACAGCAAAGGGAGGGAGAAATAACACTAACAGGACTTTTATAGCCAAAGGTGACACACAATGCAGTTTCTCACCAAACCTCCCACCCATCTCTCTGGCCTGTCCAGGTCTCATTGAATGGAAAACCCATCCTTTTGGTGCATTGGTCATTCCTCCCAGTTTAGTATTGTCTTTTCCAGTTCTTCAGTCCTCTGTGCTGAATACTGCTGTGTACATTAATTGTGTAAATTGTGTCTCAAAACAGTCCTGAGCATCCACAATTCAGGAAGAATGTGGAGAGGTTTTTGTTCTTTATATGATAAAATGTATCATTTGCTTTGCTCTGGAAGCATTGTGCAAATAGGGCTGGGCATTGTGAGGTTTATTTCTGCAGGAAACAAGAGTGCCTCTAGTTTTGCGTCCATCACTCTGAAATACAATCGCGGTCCATAGGAAATTCATGTTATCATCTGCAAGTGCAAGTCTGCCCTAAAAGAATGTTGCTATTTCATCTCCAGCTTTGGAAGAGCCACGTGGAGGTGGAACCAGGCTACATTCCTACAGACAGGTACTATATATGCTAGAGGATTCCCTTCTGAACTGCATGTACTAAGCTGGTCTTAGACTACTATACAACCAAGCCTGGGATGTTAAAATTCCCAAAGACACTTGCGTGCGTAGGAGTTTAGCAAGTGGAAGCCTACTCCCTTTGTTCAGTGGCCAGGGTGAATTGGATACCAGCAGTAGAATGTCTCTTGCAAGTGAGGAGATGCCAAACCAGCTACTAGGGAAAGTGAAAGCAGGAGACATCTCAAAATCATTTGTCTGGAAATTTGATACCAATTGCAGCTACAATAAGCACATTTGCAAGACTTGCAGTGCTTAAGCTATGACAATTTAAGTCATAGCTTGAATTCTTTCCATTGTTCTGCTGCCTGAGATCAGACAGTCTGTAGATTCTGATTTGGTTTACTCTCCTTTTTGAAAACAGCCAGAAGAGGCAGTAGTTATAGTGAGAACTGTGCTTTGTGAGATAGCTTCATAGCTGCTCACCTTGAAAGTGAAACCTAGAAAGATGTTCTATATCTTAGCCTGAGGTTTAAACTCTCAGACAATTGAAGAAGAAAACAAGTTTCCCGGGTAGGTGTTAAACTGCTCCTTTCCCTTAGAGTTTAGGGCATGGTACAGAAAGGAGACAATGAGAGAGGAAGAAACGAAGGAAGGAACTGTTATTTTTGGCCAGTAAGGACAAAGATCTCAGGCTTTGATTCTTCTCCAGACATGATTTAGGCATTTGGAGTTAAGGACTGGGGAACAGATTACACAGTGATACTGTAAGCCGGGATGTGGAAACAAGCTGTGTATCCATCCTCTGCTGTTTATCTCATACCAACTACAAAGTGAACATGATCTAAGTAGGAAATAGTAATAAACAACAAGGTCAACAAAAGGATTTAGAAGACTGATGTCTATTCCAAGCTAATAAAACAAGGAATAAAAGCCTACCTTCTAGATTGAAGGGGTAGTCTTCCAGGGGACGGGGATGCTACATGGGGCAGCATCCGGAGTGGGGTCATCAGCACCACAGTCTAGAAACTCATTGCTTCTGATTTCACACATATCTGTCTCTGCATATGGCATCCACTCTGACCACTCCTTATCCTTTTCTTCAAATCATTTTGTTTTCAAATACCAGTAAGTGCATTGTGTTACACAGATGAAGATTTTTCTTGATACTTCTAGTCCTTAAATGGGCACACTTCTGCCAATATATGCACAGTCCTACAGAGTTCTCATCTGTTCATATCTGCTGAAGACCCTGCAGCATCTCATCACCTGAAATCCAGCCCTTGGAGTTCCATTCAGGCAGACACGTGCTGCAGGAAATGAAGTTTCAGTCAACTCAGATTGTTCTGACTGTAGTCTTCCAGTGTTATTTGCCATGGTTTTTCTTTTTGGTATCACCTAGTTCTATTCTAAAATTCCAGCTATATGAATCATAAGATAATCATAATTTTTCAAGTGTTCTGGGAGAAAACAACATGTAATACGTACCCAGTCCCGAAAAATGAGTTAATATTCTAAGTGTAGGCTGTCTATATTGGGTCCTGCAAATGTTTTTGCTATTATTGTTTTAATGATTAACCTAGAAGCCATTGTTGCTTCTGGAGTCATTCCGTTGTCTGTGCATTAATTTTAGAACTTGATAAGATGTTGCCACAACAGCTTTTCAAAGTTAAATTTCAAAGCTACTTTTTATGGTAACATTTATTTAAGACCACTTTCCTGAAAGCAGAAAATCCTTCTGCTAGACAACAACTGTCAGCTTTTACTCACTCCAGTGCCATGCTTATAATCTTCCACAGAACTTTGGGACTCACTTTAGGAAGTTTCAGGCTGTTTCACTGCCTGATACAACATTGCTCAGACCAAAGCACTGTGGGAAGTTTACCTTAGACATTTCTAAGAGTATGGCAGCAGGGAAAGTCTGATGCAGAATTAGAAATCCTGAACTGGTTACAGTACAAAACATACACCCAGCAACTTGCCTCTTCCCAGTTTAGCAATGTTGGCTTCATCATGCCCAAAACTGGGGCTGTACTGAAACATTTTGAAACCCAGGCCATTGAGAATATCCACTCCTGAGTAGTTTGTTGAACAAAGCTTTTGCTTGATGCAGTATCCTTGGCATGTGCTATCAGCACCTCTGGTGTTGGCCCAAACGGTGGGCACAGATTCTAAACTTTAAACGTCTCCTGGGGTGATAAGGACACATTTCACTTCACTCCTGCAAGGTCTTTGCTAGGCTGTCCTCCCTACGTAACATGGGAATGCTGCCATGTAGCCTACACCTCATGGCAGTGCTGGCTTTTTCAGCCCAGTCTTATCCTGGGCTATCCTAAATTACAGCAGGGCTGCCAAGGAGTTTATTCCCTCTGACCCTCTTTGGGTTAACTAGAAGCTTCATCTCCAAGAAACCTCCTGTCACCAGGTGTGTGGCAAATAGCTTGCGGGCTCTGAACCCCTTCTTTCCACCGAGGCGGCCCAGTGAGCCCAGGGATGGTTCAGAGAGCAGATGTGGTTTATTAGGCATTTGTATCTCTGCATGGCGCTTGTTCCCAAAGCTTGGGACAAGGGATGCAGCAGGGCTTTGGGAACTCAGAGGTTTCCCTGTAGGCCAAGCGGTCCATGGAGCGGCTGCTCCTATCTTGTCCCCTCAGGCTCTCTTAACAGCGAGCGCTTTCGCAGGCCGCCCTTGGGCAGACGGCTCTTCAGGGCAGCAGGTGAAGGGAGACAACCAGTGCCGGTGGGCTCGTGTGCGTGCCGAAAGCCCCGCTCCACACGCTGTCGGTAATTGCCCCCGACAACGACCCTCATCCCGCGCTGCTCCCGGGCGGCAATAGGGCGGCCGGCTTTGAAATGCAGCCCCCGGCCCCGAGGGGACGGCAGGTGCCGGGGGAGGGAAGAGGTGAGGGGACGGACGGCAGCCGCCGCGGGGCTGGGAGGGTCGCTCCGGGGAGTGGGGCCCGGGGAAGGGCCTGTGAGGGTGCCACCAGGGCCGGAGGGGGAGGGCGGACGGAGGCGTCGCCCGGGCCAGTCCGGAGCCAGTTCTCTCCGTTTCCCCGTAAATAAAGCGCCCAGCCGCAACCGGCCGTATAAAT
>VXBZ01001594.1:236687-262741 GCA_013399135.1 Heliornis fulica
AGGCGGGGCCATGGCAGCGGGCGAGCGAGCGGAGGAGCCGCTGGCGGAGCTCAGCCACTACGTGGTGGCGCGGCCCATTTACAGCGAGGCGGGATTCCAGGAGGAGAACGAGCGGCGACCGCCGCTGCCGCCCCCGCTCCGCGAGCGGGCGCAGGTGGCCTGCAGGTGGGTGGCGGCGCCCGGGGGTGGGCTCCGCCAGGCGCTGGCGGCGGCGCCCGTAGGGGGGGAGTGCCGAGGGGGGGGGGCGGGGGCCAGGCGATGCGCCGTCCCGATCAACTCCATCCGCCGAGGGCTGAAGCGGCCCCGAGTCCGTCAGTCCGTCGGCAGAGTGACCTTTGCATCCCTGCGTATCGAAGAGAGTGGACGCAGTCGCCCGTGGGGTGCTTCCCGCGGGAGACGGCACTGCTGCCGGCAGTGCGTGCCCTTGGCTGGATGAGGCGACCCTGACAATCTGCCTCGTCAAGTGTGGATTGCCCCAGCGTCCCGCCAGCTCGGGGCTAGTGGGGGCTTCCCGGTTGCAGCCCCATGGGGTATGTTGATCTCATGTTCTTTCGCAGATGTTCAAGAAAAAGGGCCTTTCAGATCGTCAAGACCTTCCTGCCCATCCTGGAGTGGCTGCCCAACTACCGAGTGAAAGAGTGGCTGTTAAGCGATGTCATCTCGGGGGTCAGCACGGGCCTCGTTGCCACCTTGCAAGGTAAAGCCACCGACAGCGGCCCTCCTTTCTCGAGGACATCTCTGTAAGGGAGCTGCTGAGCTCTGGGATGTTATGCAGGTGGAATTACAAATCTGAGACTTGTTATTTAATACTAGATATTAGGTATTATTTTTCAATAAATAATTGATGGGTTTAATTTGTTCCTTTTTTCAGTGCTTGAATAGAAGATTTAAATTTCCTCTGATGTGCTATCAAGATGTATTTAACTTTTTTTTTTTCCCAAGCCTTTTCCTCAAAGAGTATTCAGTTTGATATTTACTATTTTAATTACATTGTGATAAATCAGATGGGTCATGTGGTTTTATTTATTTCTTGGTTATCTGAGCCCATAGCTTTTCTTCAGCTGCCTACAAAAATTTAGTTATTGCACTAAAATAATGCAACTTAATACCTACTCTCCTTTAAAATTTGACTCATTCAGGTATCTGCATAAAACAACCCTCAAGGACCTAGTGATGTATTAACAAATTTATAAACTTGATGGATATTTACAGTACATGGCTTGCAATTAAGTTTTCCATATTTCCCTATTCCATTTATTAGGAAAGCATTCAGTGGATGAGAAAATAGAAAAGTAGCAGAAATTACTTAAAATAAGCACCTTAAGGAAGACTTAAAGGGCAGAGCCATTCTTCTGACTGAGGCAGCTGGTATGATCCACTTTCAATGAGACTAGGTGTAACCCTGAAGCAATCCAGCACATTAATTTCTTTCATCTCAACAGTGTTCTTGCACTATTTTCATAGTAGTGTAAGGGGCGATGAAGATAGCTGTGTCAACTCCACATTGTTCCTCAAAGGAATTTCAGCGTTTGCACAGGGGGCAAAGATTCACATTGGGGTTAAGAAAAGCAGTTTGCACATTCCCGATTAGCCACGAGCATTCCCTCCTGTCTGTTCCCTTCGAGCACACTAAGAAGGCACAGACTGAAAGAAAAGCGGCGCTGCAAACTGCTGCCCCGGGGCAGAAGGTGACCTGAAGAAATAACCAAGTGATTTGTCTACAAACCACAGAGAGTCTGTGTCAGAACTGGAAGATCTCTGCTGCAGGTGATGCTGCAGTCACAGGACTCCCCTGCCTTTTTAAAATGAACTGGGATAGATGGGCTTTTCATATGACTTACAACAAATATTATGCTCTTACTGTAACCCCCACATTTCTATTCTGTACAGTAGAGCCTTATTTTCTCACAGCTAGATTGCACTTGGGTTGCACTTGTAAAACTGGTTTCTGAAATACAGTGTTTGGTCTCTCTCCTCCCTGTGTATTTAAAAAAAAAAAAACTCAACCCCCCCAAAACCCCAAATGACTGTAAATATAAATCTAGTTGCATTTTAAAAACAAAACAAAACCACAAAAACCCTGAAAAAAACCCCAAACCCAAACTCTGGAATTCTAAAACACGTGATACAGGGAAAACTGGCCAAAATGGTTGCCAAAAAAGAAGCTTCTGTGATCTTGAAGTGCCTGAAGTTCCTCACTCCCAGCAACTGTGCATGTTGCATGCAGTCCTCCCCCTCACCAGAGTGGTAGGGCCAGGACTTCAATTGCATTGAGTTCTAACGCTTTTTTGTGGTATCTTTGAAGAATAGAATAGTGGGAACTAACTGGGCTCTGAAAGCAAATTTGCTTTCTTTTCTTGGTTCTCTTGTTTTCTTTAGATCTGATTGCTTGCACTGATATAAAAAGGAAGATGATGATGATGATAAGGATCAAAGCTCTCAAATTTTTATTATTTACTTATGGTATTTAAGTTTATAAGGCTAAATAAAAAAGTTGATTTTCAGAAGGACTGAAGCATATTTATAGTGTAACAGTTCAGAATCTGTGTTTGAGATTTCTGTCTGTAAATAGAACACTTCAGATATCCCTCTTTTTTCTCAAAGGGCAGACCATTTATTCTTGCAGCAGTGTTCCCCTGCTTAAACTTCACATCTGAGCTTATGTTTTATGCTTTCTATACAAATATAGGAACATTTTTTCAGCACTTATTCAACCAGAAGTGTGGTATAAACAATTATTTACAGTCATTCATGCTCACATATCTGCTTGCAACTGATTTACAGACAAAATATATTCTAAACTGTATCTGGACAAAAGGAGTAAATCTTTCAGTAAGTGTATTCTAGACAAGGTAGTAGTTTGAGGGATTTAAAATCTGACATCTTAATGATCTGTCATTTCAGGTCTGGCATATGCCTTGCTGGTTGCAGTTCCTGTTGGATTTGGTCTCTATTCTGCCTTTTTTCCCATCCTGACATACTTTTTCCTGGGAACATCAAGGCACATCTCAGTTGGTAACTGCATGTGTTCAAGTTACAATGAATGATCTATAACAAAATGTTAATCTTTAATGCAAGCATCTGTATTTCATACAAGATAACTACTGTCTGAACCAGATTGGTTGTGCTGAATATTAATATCTGTGGGTTTGGGGGACTTAGGGCTTGTTTCTTCTCTATCCAGGCAATTGTGCATAATTACAAGATCAAGTGCTCACTAGGCAGTATGAACTGACATTTTGTCTATCGGCTAAAGCTCAAGATGGCTAAAACAGAGCTCTTAATCTCCTCTACAAGCCTTTTTTGCTGCATCTTTCTTTGATCACTGTGGACAATATCATCTTCTTGCCTGTTGTGGAGACCCAGAACCTGTGTGTCCACTCCAGCCTCACTCTAGGTCCTCACATCAAGGCTATGGGTAAACCTTGTTGATTCTTTCTGAAAACTTTCTTTAAAATACGAGGTTTATTTTCTGTCAGTTCTCACATTTAAAATTCACATTACAGCTCCATCACTGAAGTTTCTTCTTTATTCTAACAAAGTGCAGCATTTCCTTGTTCATAGCTACTGAGAATAGATTTTTTCCCCTTCCAAAGCTTTGGCATGATACTATGCTTTTTCACCAACTTTTTTCTCTGCTATGTCAGATACTTGTGTATGTTCTCTCCACTTTGTTAGACTCTTCCTACCCTACCTAGCAGCTTATATTTGCCGTCCAATTGTCTCCACTACTTATGCTGATATTCCTACTTCCTACATTATCAAAGGCTTCTTTTTATGCTTTCTCCAATACTCTTATTCATGAAGTGTCCTCTAAGGAGTCTGTAAAATTAACTTATCCTTCAACACATTTTGTCTCATTTTCCTTTTCTGACTAAATTTAGTAAATACCTGAAACAGAGGCGATTACTTTTAGATTGTGTGTTGCTCACACAACAATCACTTGTTCTCTCTGCATCTTCCCCAAAGTATAGTTTCAGTCATCTTTAGCCAGTGTAATAACACACTACTGCCAAAAGGTGTGGTCCTGCCCCTGGGTGTGTGTTCCTGCCACAGCCGTGGTGCTGGGATTCCTGACCAGGTAGCTCTGTGCAGTCCCAATCACCTGAAACTGTGAAATAAAAAACCCCAAACCTGTAAAGATGTTGCTTTCAGCTAGATCAATGATCTGTTTTGTCTGGTTGTGGTGTTGATACAAGGGAGATGGTTGACACATCGTGCTCCTTTTTGCCTTGGCATAGCTCTAAACTGATTTAAGCAAAGTGTGAAAAAGCACCTGTATGTACACTGTAAGTTATTAAGGAAGGAATTGTATCTTTGTGTCGTGTTTGCAGTGCCTGTAGCTCCCGTCCCCCTGGTACAACTAATGTAACCCAGTTAAAATATTAAAGGGCTTTCCTGATTTAGAGTTTTCTGTCTAATCCAATAAATGCTTTGTTTTCATGTGTGTTAAACTGTAGTGTATTCTGTTTGTCATTACAGGTCCATTCCCTGTAGTCAGTTTGATGGTGGGATCTGTTGTATTGAGCATGGCCCCTGATGATAATTTTCTCATAGATGTCAGTAATGCTACAGGGACTAATGATACTGGGACACTCATAGACATTCAATCCAGAGATGCACAGAGAGTGCTGATTGCTAGCACTCTCACATTTCTGGTTGGGATTTTACAGGTAAAACAGATGGCTTGAAAACACAAGGTTGATATTGATATTATATCAATATATTATTGATAATGGGAAATATCTATGGCATGCAAATGCCTACAGGGACAATAAAATATTTTCCTGTACTAAACCAAAACTGAAGGAAAGGCACCTCAAACTCTGAAGAGCTTTTTGGGGTTTATTCTTCTTATCCTGTACAGGGTCTGTGGCAGAATGACTGGGAGTGCAGACTACAGAACAGGGATTGCAGACCAAGAGATCTGCACAGGACTAAGTGCTAAGTGCATACCCTGGAGCATCCTTTCTTCAGGTCTCCTTAATTTCCTGAATTAGGCATAATATTAAGCTATGCTAGGCTACAATGGGGTGAAGATAGTCCTAAGAATTTCTACCAATAAAGAGAAAAAAAAACATTAAAAAACCACCAAATAAAAGTACACATTGTATTTGTTTATCAAGCTGGTATTCTTCATGATTTTTTTCCAGGTAATATTTGGATTCCTTCAGATCGGTTTCATTGTGAGGTACCTTGCAGATCCACTAGTTCGGGGATTCACAACTGCAGCTGCTTTTCAAGTGCTTGTGTCACAGTTGAAAATAGTCCTAAATGTTTCCACTAAAAACTATAACGGTGTCCTTTCCATAATATATGTA
This sequence comes from Heliornis fulica, assembly GCA_013399135.1. Lineage (NCBI taxonomy): Eukaryota > Metazoa > Chordata > Aves > Gruiformes > Heliornithidae > Heliornis > Heliornis fulica. The sequence continues at coordinate 242,009 of VXBZ01001594.1, forward strand.
AGTATGCCCTTCTAATCTGTTTTGAGTTTTATGCCAGAATTTTTATATAACCTTTTACCTTCTACTTCAGTTTGATGCAGGGATTATATATGGTGGTAAATATGGGGTATTCATATAGTTCTCACCCTCATGAAGTTCTGAAGCTATTCATTTACAGATCTGGAACTCAAAGTAGCTACTCTCGGGCTTCCCCAGGCAGAGCAGTTTTTCACATAAGTTTAAATCTAATTACCTGGCAAAACAGTTCTCTAGTTTGTCACTTCTGGAGACTATTTTCTGTCCCACCTCTTGCTTTCTGGCTTATTGTGAAGGACATTTCACCATTTCTTAACACTGTCAGGTCATCTCCCAAAGTTGATGGTTCCCTTAAACCAGCATTTGTTTCAGAATTTTTCTCCATTCCACACTGTATCTGTATTTGTGAATACCTAGAGAAGGATTTGGATTCCCATCCTGAGGCCAGGTGCCTCCTGGTTAGCTAAGGTGAGGCTAGATGTTGCTGTCCCAAATCCATTTGTTGATCTTAGAGAAAATGATCAAATGGAGAAATGTCTTGGCTGGATAACAAAAATACGGGATTCTTGGAGGCCTCATATTACAGAATAGTCTCCTTTCCCAGGAAAATTATTGAGAATTTTGTCTATGACTATGACTTCAGCACACAGTTATTCAGGTTCATAGTATTTTAGATCTTCTATAGCACTTCACATTAGATTTCTGTCCTAGACAACAGCAACAAAAAAGTATTTATGGATTTTACATGCCATTTTAGGGAACCAGACTAGCAAAAACTGCATCAGACATCTCGATTAGCAAAAATAGGATGAATATAATTACAAACAGCAAAGTATGACTTAGAAAAAAATCTTGTGGACTACTTGGAAAGAACCCCCAACCCAACAAAACTTTGTTGTGGGCCTTTTCAGGATTCAGGAAAATACCTCAGAACACAGAAAATTAGATGAGACAAATTATTATCTAATAGAACTTTTAAAGTAGGTTATTTATATAGCAGGCTTTTCTATCTCTATTTTTTATATTTATTGACGGGTGGTATATTTAGTAGAAAGTATTGTTGAAAAGGAATTAAATGGTTCTTCCAGCTCCTGCAAGCCTGAGTGGAATGCTGACATTTTAGGTTAAAGCTCAAAGCTTCTGTGCTCTTGCAGGGGAGCCAAGTCAATGTGTTTGCAGATGTGAATAGAGCAAAGAAATTGTGATTTTTGGTCTGCTCAGCCAGTGACTCACTGTGTCAGCTTCAGCAAGTTTTCAACTTGCCTCAGAAGTGGTGTTCAACAAACTGCAACACTAAGCATCCAACATCAGCAGCATCCACAAGCCAAAGTTAGGAGGTTTCTGTTCCCCTGTGAAGTGGAGCAGTGCAAGTGATGGTGCATAAGAATGCAATCCATGGTAATGTGTACAATGGCCAAGAAAGGGCTTCAGTCACCCGAAGAAAGGCACTTGATTCAGTGTTTGAGGAAGGCTTCTTCTTTAGTTTAGAAAACATAGCTGGTGTTTTATTTCAAAATTAGAGTCTTTTTGGAATGGTAGTAGTGGCACTGCTGCTGCAACCTTCCCATTGCCTTTCAACTGACAGCTCAGTGTTTGAGGAGCTAACCAGGATGCGAGAAGTCTGGTTCTAACATCTTTTTTACCAGATCATTCGGATAAAGCTGCTTCACTGTGCATGGAACAACTACATTTTCTTGGAGGCAGGGGGAAAATGAGAATTACCCTGTTGCCTAGGAGGAGGGTGCAGGAGTAGTTGTAGCTTTTCTGTAATCAGCCCTTCATGTTTTCTCTGTACATTTGTTTGCAATAAACAACAGGACCAAGCAAGGGCATAGCAAAGGTAAAAGATGGAGCTGCCTTTCAGCCCAGTTGTGAGTGTCCTCCAGCTTGGGACTGGATTCTGCTGGGAGGGTTCATATACAGTAAGGTAAAGGGACTGCTTTTCCCACACACAAGATTCTCCATGGCCTGGCAGGACCCATGTGTTCATACTGATTCTCTGGATGTGGAACAGTGGAAGTAGATGTGTAATCCACAAGCCATATGTACTGGGCACATAGAGAACCGCAGTTATGCGCGTGGGTCTGCCAGCTGTCTTTTGAATGGTAAAATAATGGTTCCTCTTGGTATCTGGACAAAAAGAAGTAGCTACAGATCTTCCCTTGCTCCAAGAACAAGTGGAGGTAAAACACATGTAGAGGGTTTAGCTCTTCTTACTTAATATTCATTTCCTAAAAATCAGGAAGCCTCCTGTGTGGACAACTTCTACTGTTATTCTTTTTTTTCAGTTAAACTCACTATTAAACCATTTGCTGATTCTGTAGCATTTGTCAGTATGTTATCCTTAGACTCCTCCAGGTCTGAACAAAGAACTTGGCCTCTTCCAAAACCTCATGCATGTGGATTTTCTCATGAGTATTTTCACATCCTTCAATTGGACACAGGCACGTTTTATGTTGTCATTTTTGTCTTTCAGACTCTTATTGAAACATTTGAAAAAATTGGTACCACCAACATTGCAGATCTTATTGCTGGACTCCTCACTATTTTTGTCTGCATGGTAGTTAAAGAAATCAATGATCGGTTCAAACACAAGATACCTATACCTATACCAATAGAAGTTATCTTGGTAAGCAAAGGAGCATAACAAAAACTGGTAACAGATAAAATGTATGGGGATAGCTACAGGAAGACAAGAACACCTTTTAAGTATTAAACCTGTTGTTTTATTTTATTGCAGACAATACTAGCCACTGGCATTTCATATGCTGCTGATCTGGAAAAAAAATACAATGCAGGCATTGTTAAGAGCATTCCAAGAGGGTGAGTGCCTTTGTTTTCTGGGAAATAGGTAGTAATGTAATTGACTAAAAATGACAGTAGTAAGAGAAAAGACATAAAAGAGAGATTGAGAGCTGTAACCTGAGTTTAGAACTCAGAGCTGATTTCCTGAATTGTACTTCTGGCTCTGTCAATTATGCCACCTAATTATGTTACTTAGCTTTCCTTCATCTGTAAAATGGGCTTAGGAACATCTTTCTGATTCATGAAGTTCATCTGACAATGAGTTGCTTCAAGCTCATGAAGTGAATATACGTTTATAGGTAATGTAAAATAATTTAAAGTATTTTTAATAATGAAATTCTGTATGGATTTAATTTCTGTAGACCTGAATTACCCCACTGTGGTTCATATTCATGTGATTACTGTTATCCCAATCAATCTTGTTGCTTCCATAGTCATAGGAGCAAAGACATTCAGGATTACAGTGGTAGAGACTTTCACTTGAAAGATTCAGAGCACTTCACAGTAGTAACCTTCACATTCCATTTAGTATTCAGGGCTTGATTAATTAAAATTTGTGGAAACACAGTAGGGGATGAAATGTTTTCGAGATCTTCTGAGGAAGTATGTTAACAATAGTAGGAAGTGTCATTAACATATTTATATAATTCATCATACTATTCAACACATCCTTTATTCAATGCTTCAAAAAATGTACTTTTTCACTTTGCTATCATAAGGCCAAATCTCAGTCATGCTGAGAACAATGGGAGCTTTGTTGCTGACTAATAGCATCAGGATTTGGGCTATGGTGAGCTAGATAAGCGTGTTCTGTATGTCAATGGGCTGTTTCCACCTTTTTATTAACTTGAAACATTACACTTCATATTATAAGCAACCTGTATGCCTCCACTTCAAACTCCTTGACAATTCTAGTAAGAACAGAATTTGATCAAAGTTGGTAATACTAATATATTTTCCAAATGCTAGATTTTTGCCTCCCAAACCTCCAGATGTCAGCCTGTTTTCCCAGATGATAGCAGCCTCCTTTTCCATTGCTGTTGTTGCTTATGCTATTGCTGTATCTGTGGGAAAAGTATATGCAACCAAGTATGACTACACTATTGATGGAAATCAGGTATGTATAACCAAAATAGTTTAGAACCATAGCAAATATAAGTTCTCTTTCAGCTTGACTTATGTAGACAAGTAAAAGAACATCATTCACACACATTTTTCAGACTGAAGTTGAAGTCTGGCAGGAGAAATTCTTAAAACCATTGGGGAAAAAATAGCTGAAATGGCCATATATCTGACAAATTTACCACACATAAATAATCCAGATGTGTTTGATCTTCAGTATGGGATTTTCTTACTAATTAATTCCTTCTGTATTGCTTTAGAGACTGCAGTGGCTCTGAAAAGCTAATTACAGCTAAGCACTGCATAGGGGAATTTTCTGGCAATGCAGAATTGACATGGACAGCTTTAGCAACCTGCTTTCCATTTCTACTTGTAAGGCACATTCTGAGGTGTGTTGTGCAGGGAAGGGACACAATTTCCATCTAAGAAGCTGCTCCAGATCACTTTAGTTAGGTTTAGTCTACATGCAGGGTTTGTATCAGTGGAACTTTTCAGTTAAGGCACAGTTTTATTCCTACAGAATAAATGACTGTACTTAGCAGCATGACACTAGTTACATCAATATAAATACACCTGTAACTGTAAAGCTAGGTCCTGCAACTTCACCAAGGTAACTGCCTACCAGCATATGAACATTCTTAAATAAGGGTCTGCACCAAGTGGCTGCATTGTGTTAACCATTTGTTTCTAAAGGTGGGTAGCTAGAATATTCCACTGACAAGTTTTTAGAGGATTCCTCCAGTTGTTCAGTGTCTTCACCAGGGGTTTTGTGGCTTCCCCACGGGCATGGGAGACAAATGTCAGAAAGTCCTGCACCTATACTAATTTTTAATTTATTCTTTTGAACATACAATTAAATACACTCACTCCAATAAATAGATAAGCTGAGCACTTTGTTTAATGAGTGCTTCTTCATTTCAGGGCTAATGAGTTACATAAAGTTTGATTTTGGACACACTGTTTAGTAGCATGCAACAAAATTATACTTCTGAATGAAATTGTACTTCTGAACATGCTGGTCACTTTACACATAGTTTGTATCTGGTAACACTTCAGTTTAATAAATGTGAGTAACATATTCCTAGAAGTGTGTTTATGCTGTTCTTTTGTTGAATATGTTGTTTTGCCAGCACTGGTGTGCTTTAAAGATACTAATTAAATATTGTAGTAGTAGAATTACTGTCTACAAAAGTAAAGTGCCTGCCTTTTGATACTATACCATGAATTTTACACATAGCAAAGGTTAAATGCAGCCCTGAATAGTGCACAAATAGTTTACTTGAACTGGAGAAGTTAAAGTAACATCATAAAGGGAGGTAATAAAATAATTTTGAAGGACAGGCCAATACTATTATCTGACAGTGTTTATTCTGTCTTCATAGATTCATAGCTTATTAAAACCTAAGAACCCAATGAATTATATGCCCAACATTTTCTTGCAGAGCACAGCCGATACATAGGACTAGACATGAATCATCTAGGTCTGTTCTGTTAAAAGAACATGAGTTTAAAATAGTAGGATTCTATGAAAATCCTACTCATGTAGTGGGAGCATAATGAAAAGTTTACAGGAAATTTCATTTTATAGAAAAGAAGGGGAAGAGCCAAAATCAATTCTCAAAATATATTTTTAAAAAATTTGCCATGAGTGAAAAGCTCTTGTGACTGTGTCAGCTTGGGGAAAACAATGTTTCTGTCAATTATATGGAGTTGCAGGCAGCTCCCAAATGCCTCATTTCTCAGCAGAGGAATGGCCTAGATCCCAGGATATAAAGCTTCCAGGGGCTTTGTCACTTGAGCAGAACAACCAGCATCAGTAGGTGCCAGCATCTGTGACCCTGGGGCAAATCTATGAGAATGCTGCCTGGGACTCAGCATGAGTTCATTGGGATGTTCGGAGTGAAAAACTTCTGGCTCAAGAAACTAGCGGTTTTCAGTGAAACCGTGGTTTATTGCAAAATTCCTGATTAGTTCTACTATTAATATAATGGTTTGTATTAATTAAAGGCTTGTCTAAACTCAGATACTGCTTAAAACTATTTATTTAGCTGATGATACTTAGGAGTTAAATTATTACTAGTCCCATTTGTTGATGCAGTTATACCATTGTAATTGTTGGAAATGTTAGGTTTGATAACATTGATGAAAATAAGCTTTAAATATTGCTATACTAGGATGACTATGTCTATGTTAGGAAGACTATACCAACTTCATTTTATTGATCTCCAAATACAGGTAGTTACAGTGGAACAAGAGGAAATTGTGTAAACATGTAATAGTTATTACATTATTATTATATTATTAATAATAACAACAGTCATTATTATTAATCCATACTCTTATTAATATTATTGTGCTACGTACTTTGTAAACTACCATATAAGCTATTTCAATTCCATTGCATAATTGTCTTCAGGAATCTGCACTTACAGCATCATACAATTATCTTTCAGGAGTTTATTGCCTTTGGCTTCAGCAACATTTTTTCAGGTGCCTTTTCTTGTTTTGTTGCAACTACTGCTCTTTCACGGACTGCAGTCCAAGAGAGTACTGGAGGAAAGACACAGGTAATGACTTTTTCCTACTAATGAATTTAATCTTATATAGGGCACAGCTTTCACAGTGGGATGACAAGAGTCCTAAAATGACTGTGCTGCTGGCACAGAGAAAGCCACAGGTATCTTAGCTAGCAGCTTGTGCTCTGGTCATGAATCATTTTTGTAGCTATGCCAGAAGAGGGCAATCAAGTTTTAGATAGCATGAGTTATACTAGGGGTCAGAAATCCTTCAAGCCTGATTCCATAGAATATCATTTCTAGTTAAGGGACTGAGCTTCTCCCAGTAAGAATTCAGGATGAGTGAGGAAATCCTCTCACAGCTGCCTATGGGAGATTTTAAGCTCTCACAGCTGGCCTGAGCAGCTCTGCCACAGGCCATTCATTGTCTGCCTGTGTGCGATCTTCTTAATGTTGAGTGTGCTACTCTGTTGTACAATATTATGGCTCTGCACTTTTTAACAGTTCACTACAGCAGCCCCTTTTCTGACTGACACACAGACTCTGCTCCTTTCTATGCAACATAATCGCACTGAGAGCCACTGCCTTGCTTGCAGTTGTTTATGCGACCTGCTTAATTGAATTCCCTCTGTGTTAGCTGAAGTGTATAATGATTGCCCGCATATGCCTAAACACAGTGGCATTTTGGCAGGTCTCCTTGTTCCTAAAGAAATGTAACATGCAGCTACTTGAACATTTTTCTTTGTAATCCTAGAAAGATAAGATAGAGTCCTAATAAGTTAATTTCCTATAAACACTCTGTTCTTCACAGGTTGCTGGTATCATCTCAGCTGGGATTGTTTTGATTTCCATTGTTGCCCTGGGGAAATTGCTAGAGCCCTTACAAAAGGTTTGTACTTGTCCTCTGCAGTGCAGCCACCAGCATCAATCAGATCCAAATTCTCAACTTTGATGGCCAGGATTAATAGCCCTGTTTGAAGTATGGTGACCAATACCAGATAAGGCTCTGGTTTATAGTGTAATGTTGAGCACTATCTTAATATGCATCTTTGCTTCTGTCTGAATAACACCATTTTTCATCATTTTTCTTCACAGTCTGTGTTGGCAGCTGTAGTCATAGCTAACTTGAAAGGGATGTTCATGCAAGTGTTTGATGTTCCACGTCTGTGGAGACAGAATAAAATAGATGCTGTAAGTAATCTATTTTTTTTTCTTTTCTCCTGAATGTTTTTGTCTGAGTTTCTTTTTGCCTTTTAATGTTTCTCTTAACTGCCACATAAACATAATTTTATAGAGTTAACACCAGAAAAAAATTATTTACATTCTCAAAATGCAAGTGCCATGAGGTCAGTTAAAAATTCCCTGGCTTAAAATTTTACATACTATTCTGCTTATCTTCTTTATTCCCTATACCGCACAGTAAGGGTGCCAACCACAGATTAAATGGGTCAGAAAAGCTGACCTTTTCATAATTCATGTACAGGTATTTATGTTATGATATTTGTCTGGATAATCTCAGGTAGTCCTCAGAGAGCATTTTCTTGTAGCAAGACTAATCCAAGCTAAAATGAGAATTGATTTGGCACGCTAAAGGACACATGAACAGGCTTTTTCTTGTGAAACAAACACATCTCCCGCTATTTTTTCTGTGGAATGGACTTTTAGTATGTCTGTCAGGGCAGAAAGAGATTACACAGAAACTGTTTTCTCCTTTTAGTCATTACTATGCATAGATTTTACAATGTGTGTTATTGGGAAGTACATGCCTTAGGTAGATCTGAAATTTTTTAAGTCAGTAATTTACTAGACCTCTTTAGAGGTAAAATATCCCACTGACTTAATTGAGAAGTGTGGACACTCAGCTTTTTGTATGATTGGGTCCACTGGGTGTTCTGCTTAGGCAGTGATGTAGAGAGAAACCAAGGAGCCCACTTCAACTGTTCTGCCTGAGAACTCAGTGGAGACTTTAGAGAATGCCATCAACCTGTTAATATGAAATGCTTCTCTGGGCCTCTCTGGAACAGTTCTGATTTTAAGATGTTACCGAGGAGCCCCCTTCCCTCTCTATATGTCTGCAGGTAGGGCATCTTACAGTATTTTACATCTTGGGAAAATAAAAGTTATCAATTTTCTAGAGCAATATTAACAAAGATGCTACCATCACAAAGAAGAAAATTAAATGGTTAACTGCATGCCCTCATATTTCACCAAAGTAACTGAATCCTTGAAAAATGTTCTTACATGAAAAAAAGCTTATTTCCTAAAAAGTAAACTATGCCTAGTAAGATAGTGATGAATAGAAGCATCTTGGAGGAAGACTTTTGTATGTAAGTCAGCTAATTGCCAGTGTGCTATGATCATCTCCAAAGTTAAATTCCTCTGCTACTCGTATTGTCTGATTTAGTGATTCTGTAGCATGACCAGGAGTTATAAGTTATAATTAGGAGAATTTCCATTTGCTATTTCCTCTCCAGATGATCTGGGTTTTTACATGTGTAGCATCCATCATTCTGGGACTTGATTTGGGATTACTTGCTGGCCTTTTGTTTGGATTGCTGACAGTTGTGCTGAGAGTTCAGTTGTAAGTAACACGGGATCAGAAATAATTGTTATTGTCATACTATGGAAAGGGAAGACAATATGCTGAAAAGCAAGATGATTTGTCACAGTAAATCTGCCTGGGTAAACATGAAAATTTTAAATGGAAAAAAAAATCTATTCTTTAGAACTTTTAATTACACTGATAAAAGAGAAGCTTCATTATTTTATCAGCACTTATGGCATATCATGTTGGGTACTCTGGTGGTACTTAGCCACATGTTATTTATGCAGCCACACAGATGAGTTCTGGGAAGGGACAGGCAAATTCCAGATCAAATAGGAAATAATATTTGAATGGCTAGAGAACAAGGAAGAGAAGGCATGAGAAGACAAAATTTTGTGGTTATTTTTTTGCTGCTCAAAGAACATATAGTAGTGGAAAGGTGGAGTTGCAGAATCTACTTTGGCCATCTTGTCACTTTTCATTCAACTTTTCTCGTATTTGAAAATATAACATAACTCCTTTCATTCAGTCCAGAGTCCAGAGAGTATAGTTACCAGAAATACCAAAGGATAGTTCCTCAATCAGCAAATGCACAAAAATAAAAACTTGCAAAGGTAATAGAATAGTAGATTATAAAAAATGGAATTTGAAGAGCCTCAAAAAACATTCCCAAGTTGAACTCACATTCTTGAAATGAAAATATAGAAGGGATGTGAGGCTTTACAAACCTCAAAGCAATTTATTTCAACTGTTCAAAATATGTCAGAGACTGAAAAATATTTTGGTTTTGTTATTGACTGAAATTCAAATTAAAAGGGCTGGACAAAAAGGTTTTAAGTAATGTGGGAAGAATGTAAGCATATTGTTTCAGTTGATTTGAAACAAAAAAAAAAAAGTGATCAATTTCTTTTCAGAAACCAAACCAATCTGCTTGGAAAACATTTTTCTGGTTTGGGAAACAGACAGAACAAGTTATTAATTTAGTTCTACATAAAAAGAGTGCAGCAAGGCTGCAGACCAAAGGATATTGTATTTGAAAGGGACCATTTGCTACAAATGGGAAAAACTTTGTACAGCAATACAAAACAAAGATACAATACTTTCCCAATGAGGCTATTAGTTTGGCAGAAGAGAGCAGACTACATGAGTCTTATGAAAGTTTATATGTGGTGAGCCCTTCAATTCTGTGAATGCCTACATACGATGTTTACCATCACTGTCTGTTTGTTTTTTTGGCTTGGTTTTTTCCTGTTAGTCCTTCGTGGGGTGGCTTTGGAAACATTCCTGGCACAGACATCTACAAGAAGGTTAAGGACTACAAAAATGTAAGTCATTGCTGGAGTTGTTCCCTTTCGGTCTACAGGCTAATGTAAGACAAAGACACGCCTTGCATATTGTAGACAACTTTAATTTGGAAGTGGAGTGCTTGAAGGTACCAGTTTTCAGCATTAAATTATTTGTCTTGGTCCAGATGGTTGGTCCATAGTGCATGCTGGGGCGAGCTGTCAGCATCTGAAAACTGAGTCACCTCTATTATAGGCAAAGATACACTATTTTTTGTGAATTAGATACATTGTTAAACTGTCAAACCAGTTAAACTGCTTTTTATTAGCCAAAATATGGTTGCTGCTGATTAACCTTATATTCTTTGGCATCAGGTTATAGAACCAGAAGGTGTGAAGATTCTGAAGTTTTCAAGTCCAATTTTTTATGCTAACATCGATGGACTGAAAAACAGCCTCAAATCCACAGTAGGTGATATGTGATGTGTTTGGAAACTTCTTAACTGTCTTTGAGATTTCCTCACATAAAATTAAATAATTTTGATCCTTTCTCTGAAGGTGGGATTTGATGCAGTCAGGGTATATAACAAGAGACTCAAAGCACTGAGGAAGATACAAAAGCTCATCAAGAAGGGAAAGTTAAAAGCTACTAAGGTAAGCCGATCTTTTTCCTTTACATTCTTTCTCAAAGTGTTACTGTTGGAGCCTGTTTCTTTAGCCTTAATTATTACTTCCTCTGTATCCATCTTTAAGATATAAATGGGAAAGTGTGACTTGTTACTGTAAGTCTGGGAGCTGCAGGAGACTTAGCAGAGCAGTACACCTTTTGCTAAAGACCCCACAGATTCAGGCAGCTGTGACAGTGATAATGTTAAAAGGAGGGGAAGCAAGAGATTCTCTGATCTTACCTATACCTCTCATCACCTCACATTACCTCTGTGCAGTAGAAGTACAGGGGACCTATTAAATCTTGAGTTCTGGTGGGTAGAAATGGGTTTTCTGTTGCCATTGCTCTCAGTGCATGATGCAGTATTTCCTGTGTATATTACAATGAATATAGCTAAATGCAATTAAATGCTCAATGGAACATGTGACATTCTAGCTATTGACCTAGTCATTTTACCATGTTATCATATATAGTAAATCTAATTAAAAGTTGAAAATACTGGCCTTAAATATCTCCTAGAAATACAGCTATTGAGGGAGGGAGTAGCTCTGAGGTATTTATTTTTCTGGATAGTGGCCTTTTTGCAGGAAGATGCTCTTTTAACAAAGAAAAAAATAGGAAAGGAAATGCACTGCACAGAGGAGGATGTAATTATATGCTCTATCTTGTTTTTCTTTAAATTCTTGGATGCAGTATTGTCACCCGACACTGAGGAGACAGAAAGGTTCTTTTAGGGATCCTTGGCAGAATGATGATGGCACTGAATTGTAGTTGCAGTTAAAGCTTTATTTTTCTTAACAGGATTTTATGATCCGTGTAGCACAGAATTTGTGATTAGAATGGCACAAGATTTCTATGAACAAAATCAGTATAGTGTAAGTAGCATAATACAGAATTTAGAACACTACTTACAGTTTCTAGACAACTGGACCCTCTGCACATTTAGTCAGATCTTAATACATAATTTGATGTTTCAATATAAAAATCATAATCTAAACTAAATATCATATAAAAGAAGGTGAGTCATTCACCCAGTCCTCAGAGAAAGGAGGCGATGGTGGAAGTGTTCCTGGCCACTGAGGGAGTCACAGAGCTCACTGTCCAGCAGCAGTTCTGGAGTCCTTGTCCAAATTCCCCACTTAGGACTTGCTTGATTTTGTGAAAAGTTCTCTGTGCAATGTTACTCTTCCCTGTTCTATGATGGGTTCATCAACAACACCTGGCTGGCCAAGTGCCTGGGATCTTCAAGGCCAGCAAGGAAGAGAGTTAATCAACTGGCACACAGGAATCTTGAGGCTGGTGGAGGGGAAATCTGATCTGTCTACTTGGTTCACAGGACCTTCAAGGCTTGAGAATGATGGGAAAGGGAACAAATTATATAAATGATTAAATGATATATTCCATATATTATCTGCACATTAGAATGGCATCATCAGTGAACCTGGTGTTAATAATGAAGCTTTTGAGACTGATGATGAACCTGAAGACAATGAAGATCCTCAAGTTCCCACTAAAGAAGTAGAGATCCAGGTGGACTGGAATTCAGATCTCCCAGTCAAAGTCAACATCCCCAAGGTGCCCATCCATAGTCTCATTCTTGATTTTGGAGCGGTAACCTTCTTGGATATTGTAGCTGTGAGATCAATAAAAACGGTAAGGACGTCTTTTTCTGGTGTTCCTTGAAAATGAAACTAATCAGTAGTATGTAAAAAAAACCTGTTAGCTGAAGTTAATGTCCAAGTTTTTAAAAGTCCATTGTTGAAAAATACTTAAAAAACTTATTCACCAAGAGGTAGGATATTGGTGTAAATTAAAAAAATAAATGTATTAAAATAACAATATGAAGGTTGCATAGTCAGTAGTTTGCAAAATGTGGCCCCCTTGTATGCTTATGTTATGAAATATTTTAGCTCTATATTTTCTTTCCACATGCCTCCTTCTTTAATCTGGGCACAGGATGATGCTCACTCATCATAGAGGTAGTAAAAATTTCATCTTGCATCACTTTTCAGCCTTTAGCCACAAGGTTTGTTTATTCATTTCATATTATCTAAATTATGAAGGAAGAATGGTGCGTTTTATAGGGTTTTCTGTGGCTAATACCAGAGGGCTTCACCAACTTTCATTAATTCTTCTTCAAACATCACAGTACATAATAAGGAGACAGTATTCTTAGTTTAGGGAGAGGGGAATGAGGTGGAGAAATAAAAGCCAGGTTTTCCCATTATTTTTGGTGCCCAGTTACAAGAGTGTAGGAACAGATTGTTCAATCTTTAGTCTTTTACTATATTTTGTATGTTTGATTGTTGCTTCCATTTACTTCATTTTGCAGATGGGACCTCTTAGTCTATCTATAAACCAGATATTAGATTACCAAGGCTCTATCTTATTGATGAGGAGAAGGGGATGGAATTATCAATCACTTCTGCAAATACTATTCTAAAATACTTGCCTGCTACCAGGGGCTCATGGGTAGAATCCAGTCTCCCACTTTCTGACTAACTGAAACACAAGAATGCTTATGCCTTGCTTCAGCCTTCTGTCTAATTTTGATTCAGGTCTGGCTTCTGAGACAAAAGAGATATGGGGTCCACAGACATAAATCTTTCCATATACAGCTTTTTCCTCCAAGAACAGAGCAATCTGGTACACTACATGAGAGAAACATCTGTGTAAAAGAAATTTGCATTTGCCAGTGAAAGATTGTATCATATCACACATCCATGGGGGATATAAATCTTGCTCAGGCCCATGTGGTTCTCACTTGAAGAGACATGATTATTCATATTATGAGAACAGAATGAGAACCTTAATAGGCAGCAATGCATGTATGTTGATAGTTCCACTCATGCAGTCAGTGGTAGAACACTTCAACAACCAGGTACCTAACTAATGGATGTTTAACTATAGCAAAGTTCCTTGTTTAAGATGAGTAAACATAAATTGGAATTAAGACATTCATAAACAAATGAAGCATGTGTGTCTATACATTCCATATATAGACCTATATACCTACATGTATTTTCTTCTTACAGGCTTTATTTATTTATGACCTTGTTGCAAACTTTTATTTTTTTAGATAATTAAAGAGTTTGAGAGAATTGATGTGAGAGTATACTTTGCTTCATATCAAGGTAAACATCCATATATTTCTACTACCAGTCATGCAAAGACTCATGAGCAGGGATATTCAGATGTGGGAGCATTTTTTTCTAATAAAAATGTGAATTATCACAGTGATAAACATGGTGGGCTGTGGTGGGACAAAGCTATGACTGATTGATTGAATGATTTGGCTCTATATTTTATTTCTGGTAGTTTCAAACATGTATTTTTTTCTTAAATACTTCAAATTGTATTAGCCTGCTATGACATTTTTTTTATTCAGACAACCTTATATCTCAACTGGAACGGAGTGCCTTCTTTGATGATATTGTCAGAAAAGACATATTCTTCCTGACTGTCCATGATGCTGTACTCTACATAAGGAATCAAATGACGTACAGTGACAACCAGGATCCCATACTTGAGAAGGTAAGGATATCCATTAGTATGTTTCCATCCATTTCCATTTATTCTTGCAGTTTCCATTACAGTGTGGTACATTTGAAAACGAGACATAAAGATGTACTATAGATAAAGTGTCTAGTACATTGGACAGCTTCTGTAGTACATGAGTATTTCACTAGATCGAAGGAAGGGTCTGTCAATCCCAGGATCTTTTTAGTGAAAAGAAGACAAGAAACAGGACATATGGAAAACATTTCATCCTAAATCACATTTTCTAGTTTCTGACAACTGGCAGTTTAACAACTTCCTCAGCTGGAGGCTGCATTTGGACCATCGTATTTAATCGTCACAGATGGGGTTTTCTTTGATGTGTCTGTCACTGTCCTTTTGGAACTCTTTTACAAGTTTTAGCTTGACACTACCCTGTGAAGATGGGTTCTGTAATTTTAAATGCATTCTAGGACAAGTATTTCCCATTTGTTTTAAGACTGTTGGATTTCTGGATTGCTAGCTGCAATGAATAATCATTCCCTGCTCCCTTTCCCAACATCATTAATAACTTCACATGCCTCTGATCAAAGGTGAAGAGTCTCATTCTACTTAGTGTGAGTGTGCATGGAAGCTGCTCCATGCTAGTGTTGATTCCTACAGCCTTTCTCTAATTCTCTAATGTGTATTTCCTGGTTGTTTTCTGTGGTATTTGAGATAACCAAAACACTCAGTAGCGTTTAAAGATGTGGGCCCACATTATAAAAATGACCTTATAACGTTCTCCTGTCTTTCCACCACTGTTCCTTCCATAGCAATTTATATTACAGTATTATGAATGTATAACAATTAAGATTAATATTACTAATAACTAGGATAGGCCCCTTATTTTTTGTAATTTTTTTTGCATACTACTTATAGCAGAGATGAACATTTTGACAAAGCTATGCAGCGGTTCAGAGAGAGATTCTGCTTTTGTTACTTTTACTAGTCATATGAAGAAAGGCAGCACCAAAAGCTTTTCAACATTTAAGTTCCTCTCAGCTGAACTAAATTAACAGCTTTTTCAAGGAACAGTAAAAAACAGACTCTTCTAAGTTCTGGCAGTTATCTTAAGCTACTTTTGAGTAATATATCAGTTTTAATGATATGGACAACATGTAACTCATAATAAAATCACATCCCTTAATTTCTTTCTGCCAAGATTTCGCTCATGCAGGAGTCTAAAGAGCCCATAGAATTCACAGAAATGAGCCGGCCTGATGATGAACTTGATGTTCAGGAAGAGGTACGCACTTTACAACTGCACGTGTCTATTACTTATTGAATATTGATGGCTTTATTCCTTTGCCTGTAGCAATGCTGCAGTAAGGTTCCTCTGTGTGTGGTAGAACGTAGAGGTCCCCAGAGGCAAGTAGGTAAGAGGTTGTGGCTGTGTAGAGGTTCTCAGCATCACCCTGCACTGTAGTTTCTACCATAGCATGAAGTCCCATAGGAAAAGGTAAGGTCAGCTTGGAAGACAGACTGTTGAGCTGACACTCTAGGTAAAAGTTTCTCAAACTTCATCAGGGTTTGGTAAGTAGATTGTGATAGTTGGTACTTCCGATTCACCCCCTCCATTTTGGGTGTGCATATTGCAAGAGACACAAATATTCTCCTTTATCACTAATATGGGGAGAAGCACTTCTCACTTCCCTCTAAGTCACAGTGCAGAAAAGTATGAAGGATTAAAAAAGCCAGAAAGACATAAAAATTCCATGACAGAAGCATTAGGCAATGGCAGGCTAAATTATTTCTATTCACAGAATTGCTTAGATATTTATATTATTGCCATTAAATAAGATGCCAGGCATAAAACTACTGATCCAAGGTCAAAGGGTGTTCTGAGATGTTTCTGTCCTCCACCTTCATAGCCACATTTTGAAGGTGAGAGCTAGTACCTTCAGACTTTCAGCTTCTGGACGAATGGTCTGATCCAGACAGAATTCAGGGGGCAGCTGCCTCAGAGCAGTTACTTTCTTTCACCAAGGCCAGCCTGAATGGGGTAATTTTTTGTTAACATATACACAAACATTGTACTTTTTCAAAGTGGTTGTACTTAGAACTAACCATGGCCTGTTTCTCTCCACCTTTTGAAAACCGTTTCACCAGGCTATGCGCAGACTTGCTTCATGAAGACGGACTGCAGGTGCTGTCTTACCTGTGAACTCACAGCAGTATTTATGCACCGGTACTATACAAGCATTTTCTGTAATGGAACCAATCTTTGCACTTGAAGAAACCCTGATTGTCGGAATGATACAGATCTCTAGAAATCTCCAAATTATAGCTAACATCATCCTAGAAATATTGTGGACCTTGATTCAGCAAGCACTTTTCAGTACGATATATCAATTTTTAAAAATCAGCAGACTTACGAAAGACGTATTGTTTCGGGACTAGGCAGGCAGCAGGTGCAACACACTGTTGTGTCAGTGTGTGCAGGATGAAAAGCTGCTTTGTGGTCTGCCCAGGAGAGCTGGAGAGACCCAAACCCTTGGCTGGCAAGCCTTTTGTTCTGTATTTGCACGACGCCTAGCAAGAGGGCGGGGTTCTGACTGGCCACGGTTTTGTGATTCTAGAACGTTACTGTGGGCATACTGCTGACATGCTTCGAACCATGTTATTGTGATCCTTTTCTCCAAGCAATTCCTTCAGTCGCTGCCGGTTGTTAGATAACTGAAACAGGTGACAGACGCAACAATCACACGAAGAGAAAGGTGCACTGAGCTGCTGTAAAACTTCAAACAGGATATTTTAATAGGAAAGACCCTCGGATATGGGTTCATTAGTTCTGTATTAATACCATCGTAGCAAATCATGCACTACTATTAATGATCAGCCCTAAAGGTACATACACAAAGAAGATTATTTTGGCTAGATTACATCTTTCATCAAGAGGCAGATCATGACATAACTTAGATCAACAAAAACCTTAGTCCCCAAGGTACTTAATGGTATCTGTAGAACAGGCTGCTACTGAGCACAAGTCAGAATGTGACCTACTATAGAGGTTTGGGTTATTTTTTAAAAAATGGAATATAGGAGTTTATTTAGTTTAATAAGTAGTTATATTTTTATATAGCCTATTTTTTTAATATTCTACAACAAACTGCTGCTGTTCTGTTACATTTAACAGTCCATAATGCACAAGTGCAATAATTTACAAAAGACAAAGGATTTGACCTGCAAAACTTTAATCCTTGCTTTAGGGCTAAGTAAAATAGATATGTAGGAAGTCAATGTTTTGACAAATTAGTTTTATTGACAAATAAGAATGCATTTTGATGGCAAACAGACTATTACCTTTACTTAGCACTCAATTTTTTTTTTTAATGGAAAAAAACCCAACCTCTGCATGGTGAAGGAAAAGATAATAACAAAGTGTAAGAAATATCCAGGTATAAAATCCCTTTAAGTCTCACCATGTGGGCTAATAAGCTTCAGCATGTTCACATCGTTGTCTAAGAGAAAACTGTCAGATAAATTTTCCTGTATCGCACTGCACAGAGGTTTTTTGCTGCAAGAAATGTTAGCGGAAAATCTCAGGTGAAAAGCTAAGCACTAAATAAATTATTCTGTCCCAAGGTCCTGAGTGAACTCCATCACAGTCAGTGAAGCCTGACTCAGTTGGACAGTATCTTACACAGTAGGTCACAGAACCTCAATGATATCTTTTTTCTCTAAGGCAAAAACTTCAGTGAAGTTTCTCATTTCAAATGCAATCTGTCCTCATTCTGTCCCCATCCACTAACCAGCCTAATGCAGGAGCTCGATGCTTCCCCTCCCATTTTACTGACAAAACTGTCCTATCAGGCCACAGCCCCAACATAGATTAACCTGAATATAAGGCACTGCTGCCAGCGCACACAGCCGAGTGACAAACAGCAAGGCCAGGAACATGTTTCTCAGAAGCCTTACTGCTTTTCTTCAGCAGATGTACATTTTATGCAAAAAGATGTAGTAAAATATTCTCCCTGGAACTGATAAGTGAGCTTTCGGCTAGTTTTTATGCAGAACACATACTACAGAAGAGATGGTATTAAAAAAAAACCCAACAGCTATAGCTATGGAATTTTTCTTTTCCTCAGGAGAACACCTGCATCATGCAGTCCGAGTGTAGATTCATATTTGACAGAAATCTGGGCTTTCATTTTTTTCTGAACCTTAACCAGTTCTTGTCCATACAGGTATTTTGAAAGCAACCAAATATTCAACCGTCTTCCAGTTTCCTTTCCAAATATGACAGCTGGAATTAACTGCGATAAAATACTATGCAATGCACTTATTCTTGACCTGCCTTTTTCTTCAAGGCATGGTTTTATTTGTTCTTAACTTACCTGGCAAAAAATACTGAAATTTTTTCCTGAAAAATAGCATGTCACACAAGGCCTACAGTTACACACAACGGTAAGGTCACACGCAGAAGGCAAAGGTATCTTTGTCAGAGTAGGTATCTTCTGTACAGAAGAGTATCTTTGTCGGTGAGTCAGGATACACGCTTCTTTCTGTGTATCCATGAAAATGAAGGATACCAAAATAATGGATTTTGCAAGGAAGCTAAAATTTATACAATTTAGTACTAATTCAAGTATATGTATGTAATGCAGCTAGACATGCTTATCTTTTCCCAGTAGAATGAGTGATATTTTTGTATGCATTTTGAGTATTGCTATTCTGTCTTTGCATGTCAGGCAATAAATTTAGAAATATGTTTTAAGGTTTTTTTTACCCCTTTTAAAAAGCTGCATTTTAAAAGTAATTGTATTCATCAACTAGAAAATAAAGTTGTGTATACTTAAAACCTGTCCCATGTATCTGCATGTCTGGCATTTTTTAGCTCTTCTCTCTGAATTATTATGATGAAATAAATTGTATTATGCAGGAATCTGCATCACACTTGGTCCACACTTTGAGGAACAAAAAGCAAAATTTGGATCTTTGTGACAAGAAACATGAGACTTAAACTTTAACTTTTGTATGCTATGGCTGTCAAGATACTGAGAGACATTGTAGAGACACAATCTCCCAATCCTGAAGACTTTTAGTAAGAGTCACCAGTCTTAAGTATTTGGAGAATTGTCCCTACCTTTGGCTTGTGGAAGAACTGCTTGAGGCTACTTCTGACCCTATGACCTACAGTTTAATTGTACTGATATTCCTTCCCTTTCTTCAGTGGCACTCCCTTTCTTCATAAGCACTCGACAGACAGGAAATTTATGGAAATTACCCAAAGCAGTACACTTTTGAGGCAATGAGCTCTGTAGCTGTGAAGCTCTGCGCTGCACAGGAGGCACACTGTTCCACCACATCTTTGCCACTTCTGTAGCCCCGACTATCTGTGATTTGCCATTTCCATGGCAAAACTTAGGTCTGACCACAGCAGCCGAAAACGCAATGTAGTTCCAGATTAGCCCCGTTCCTTGGAAACCTGTGCCATAGAACCCAGCCTTCAGCTAAGTCCCCAGGCAGAGCTGCCGTGGCTCCTGAACAGAAAGGTCCCCATCATTATCACTTTTACTCCTCCGAGAAGCCACAGGACCATGCCCACTGTTCCCGACACTCATCCCTGCTGCGGCTACAGGCCCTCTAGCAGCCCGGCGTCACCCCACGCACCCAGGCGACAGCGCATTGTGGACTGCGGCTGGGAGCGGCTCCCAGCGGGGCAGGGGCGCTCAGAGCAGGCTCCAAGGGGGGTGCACAGCACAGCTCAGCCGTCAGCGCCGCCGAGGCCCGCTCAGAGCGCAGGGCGTCCCCCGCTTCTTCTGCGCCACTTGGAAAGGCCCGCTCGCCCCGCGGGCGGTGCCCCGTCCCGCCGCCATGTCGGTTCCCGCCGCAGCACTACAACCCCCAGCGAGCAGCGCGGGCCCGCCGTAATCCCGGCATGCGCTGAGGAACAGCCGCGCCTTCCTGTCCGGCCTCATCACAGCTCCTGTCGGGGGCGAGGATTACCGCCAGGTTCCTCACAGGTCTCGCCGTGCACTCGGCGTCCTGCGGGAGCACGACCACTCCCCAGGACCGCAGCCAGCGCAGCACCGCGGCCATTTCCCCGTTACCCTCTTTTCCGCACCGCCCCTCCTCTCGCCCGTCTCCTGAACACTTCCGCTTCCGGCCGCACCCTTCCGCTCCCACAGTGCCCCGCGCCGAATCATGGACCACAATGGTGAGGAGGGGAGAGGCCGGCGGACCCGTTCGTCCCCGTCCCAGCCCGGACTCCCTCCGTGCTGCCGGGAGGCCCGAGGC
>VXBZ01001594.1:262837-308018 GCA_013399135.1 Heliornis fulica
GGGCGAGCGCTAAGCAGGGCAGGGTGTCCGCGGCGCGTCCGGAGCCCGTCGGCCTGTAGCCGGTGGCGTTTCGGATGTGGCGGCGAGGCGCCTGTTTGCCCGCTGCGTTCCCCGGGGTGGGAGCCGGTGAGGCGTTTCCCGGCTGCGTAGTTGTGGTCGGGAGAGGAAACTTTTTCGTGTACCTCGATACGGTTCTGTAGCTCTGGTGGTGCTTAGCGTGCTGGCGGGACCTGGCGGATAGGTGAGCGGGCGTGAGGGCTTTTGCTGGGGTATTTTGGGAGCTCTTTTGTTCCCCTGAGCAAAGGGTGAATTACAGATACATAAAGCATAGCACTTGGACTGGGTTCATGAATTTTCCAAAGAACTGAAATACCACAACAAAACTGAAGTTAATGAAGGTGGCAGCTCAGGAGGATGCAGCACTTGTGTCTAGAGCTTTGCTGAGCAGTCCTAACTTTGGCACGTTTGTCTTTTTTTGTCTTTTTTTTCTGGGCTTAATCCTGCTAGTTATACTTACACAATCACATTTATTATCCTTTTCATGAAACATGAATTGCTAGTTTGGATTAGTTGAGCAGCCAACTCACGTAAACATTCCTGGTGTGTAATGACGTATGGAAGAAGAGCGTCAGAACATAATTGTTTCCTATGAGCAGCTCTGTGGCCTGAATGATGCACAAGTTGTGTGTGGGTTGTTGTTTTGTTTTGGTTTTTTGTTTTTTTCTTTTAGTTATCTATTTGCAAATAGATCGAGTTCCTGCAGGGACTTTTTCTGGTCTTGTGGTAGTGTTGCATTTTTGTGTATTCTGGTAGAAAGCAGGATTCCCCAACAAAGTGGCAAATAGCTTAACATCATTATTTCTGATGTTCTAGTCCAGCAGTCCCTGGGGAAGCCTGATATCATAGTTGTATCTTTGCTGCATCGTCTGTTTAGCCAACAGGACAGTCCAAACAAAAACAACAAATGAACTAAAGTGAAAACAGGCTTTATTTTTTTGCCATTTTACATATTGCCTTTTAGAGTGAAACACTTCAACCACAGTGCTAAGAAGGATAAATACATTTATCTACCAGGGCTTTTAATCTTGATGTAAAGCAACTGCCAATCCCCTTTCCTTCCCCCCCACCCAATTGTGTTTGGTTTTTTTTGAATCCTACTTGTTGTGATGTGTGGAGTTTGAGGGCTTTGAGGGACAGTAGTTTCAGAGGCATTGTGCAGAATTCCATTAATTGGCCCATCATTTCAGTGTCTGGCTCCTACCATGCTGTAATCCTTTGGGACCTCAGTGATTGCTCCAGGGCTGCAGTGCCATATCAAGTGGAAGGGGAGGGCTCACACTCTGGAACAGCTTGCCACACAATACTTTAAGGCTGAGCGTGTCCTGCTTTGAAACACCTGTCAAAGTAACATATTCAGTTGCAGTGAAATTAAGCTCGGTAGATTCGTGAGGGGTATGACTTTATTTTTGTACAAATGAGATGCTGTGCAGCGATTTAAGGTAGATTCACTCTCAGTTGAGGGAGTTATTTATTGGAGCCTGTATCTGCTGCTGCGTGTGTTAGGCTGTTTCTTGCTTCCTTTGCCCTGGTACTTCAATTTAATTAAAGAAAATTATGGATATAGTGGGTATCAATAATTTTCAGTTTAGCAAGGATGCTACTGCATACTCTTACATATGAATATTTTTGTGATACTTTATGCTGAATTTCCAGGTGATAAGATGTGGAGTTGATGTGGAAACTAATTTTCTTCTAACTTCGATAAACAATTCACATAAATTGTAAAAATTCTTTTCTCAAAGAAGTTCTATGTTGTTGTACAGAATTGCCTCTTCAATACTGTCCGTGATGTGAAAGGAGCAATAATATGGTGTTTTTTCCTGTTGTGGAGAAATGACAGTCTCGCTAACTTTTTAAATATAGCTTTATTTTTAGAACTAGATTTCAGAAAATCATATGTGTGTTCCATACAGTTTTGTGACTTGACTTCTAGAAGAATTTGTATGGGAAGATACTTACTTTCTAGCGATTAAACTTTGGTATCTTGCATGAGTCTCTACAAACTTGAAAAGCTATTTTTCTTACAGCTCTTATGTTAGTATTCAGCCTGTCTTACAGAAGTGAAAAAATACATAACTTTTTCTTTTTTTCTTTCTTAGACAATGATTTGCAAGGAACAAATAGTTCAGGATCATTGGGTGGTCTCGACGTCCGTAGAAGAATCCCTATAAAGCTTATCTCGAAGCAGACCACTAAAACCAAACCTGCAGCTCGAACTGCAAGAAATATGAGCAGGATGCCTTCAAAGACACAAGCTGGTGATGAAGGTAAATTAATATAAATACTACCCCTGTAGAAGGGAATTGTACTAATCTGCAGCATTGTTCGGGACTTTATTCAGTAGCTGTGGAGATTTAGAGTCCAAGGTTCTGTCCAAGTGCAAAAGAGGTTTTGAATTTTTTAGGTGCTGCTCCCTTATAAGGATTCAGAGGTGCACATTCCCCAGACTGTCTTACTCATATGACTACTTTTCTGTAGAATGGGCACAGCAAATTAAAAGTGCCTTGGTATTTCTTGGTGATTTTCGTATAGAATGACACATGCTCTTAACTGCAGCTGGCATCAGTTAGGAAGGTGTTGTGGTTGGCTTGCGTCTGTCTTCTCTTCCCTCTTTCCACAGAAGAATTTGATTATAATGAGGAGGAGCGATATGAATGCAAAGGAGGTGAGATGTTTGGCAATCAGAGGAGATTCCCTGGACCCATATTTTGGGACTACAAGGTGAGTCATGTATGAGAATTTGTGAATTGTAGCAGCCTGTAGGTAGTTGTGATAGATAGCTGCCTGAATAAAAGTGCATCCCATGACTTTTGACTGACTGAATTGCGGCCTTCCATTACCTAAAGGGGGCCTACAAAACCAGGACAGTGGACAAGGGCATGGAGAGATAGGACAAGGGATAATGGCCTTAATAAGAAAGAGGGGAGATTGAGATTAGATATTAGGAAGAAGTTCTTCCTCGTGATGGTGGTCATATACTGTCACAGGTTGCCCAGAGAAGCTGTGGCTGTTCCCTGGTAGTGTTCAAGGCCAGGTTGGATAGGGCTTTGGACAACCTGGTCTAGTGGAGAGTGTCCCTGACCATGGCAGGGGAATTGGAACTGGATGATCTTTGAGGTCTTTGATCTTCAAACTCAAACCATTCTGTGGTACAATATATCCTCTGCTTTCACACACTTTCTCATGGCATCCTTCCTTCCTTATCAGCTAATTGAGAAATAATGGGTGTGTTGGTGATAATTAAAATGAGAAGCTTTAGTAATGTGGGGTTTTGTTCTCCTACCCTCTTCTCTGTCTATCAGATAAACTTGCTGGGGGAAAAGGATGATACACCGGTCCATTTCTGTGATAAGTGTGGATTGCCTATCAAAATGTATGGACGCATGGTGAGTGAAGTTATCTGTAGAAAATACAGCCATGTTTTCTGGATAAAATCAGGTTTTACTACGTCTTGAGGCCTCTAGAGGTGACTGATTTCAGCAGGCCTCTGAATGAACAGCAGAAGAGTATCCGTATGGAACTGGGGCCTTTCACAGCTGAAGTGTTTTTGTGCCATCTGTCTGGCTGATTTCACTTTACTTCTGAACAAAAAATCAGAACACCATTACCATCAAAAACCCCTTCAAGTTCAATGGGATTTGACCTTGCACCACTTAGCTTATTTTTAAAGCTCTTTATGCCAACTGAAGACTTGCAGTGAAGCTAGAAAACACTATTCACTTTTATGTCCCTTTAAAATTAGTGTAGGAAAATCCCTGAGATTAATTTAGATATCTAAAGTGTGATATAACAGGCTTCAGGGCCTGACTTGAAAACAAGTAATGATTTTAAAACTCTCATTGTCAGCAAGAAAAGTGTAATTGGATTCCATATGCAGCTCCTGTAAATGTTCAATTTTGGTATCACAGCAAGACATAAACGTTTGCTTACATATTTTTGCCAACTCTCAAAAAACCCTAACAAACCTATGCTGAAAGCCACCAAACTCAGCAAAAGCTGTTGTGGAATGCTTCTATGCAAAGATGCTGTTAACTGCTACGTACCACTATGCCTGGCCACCTCGTAGGTAACTGTTATTGTTAGAAATGACGTGCTTGGGGAATGAACTGTGTTCTGCAGGATGACGTACATAGCTATTGCATATGATGTCTTAACAGAGACATTTTTTGTCTCTAGATACCTTGCAAGCATGTTTTCTGCTATGACTGTGCTATACTACATGAGAAAAAGGGAGACAAGATGTGTCCAGGGTAAGTTATCTCAAGAATTATTATGAAAGGAAACTTAGGAAAGTATCTTAAGTATGCTGTATTAACAAGGTTCTTTCTTCTGTCCATTCAGCAGAGGCAGTACAGTATTCATTATGACACTGCTTGATTATAGTTTCATGTTCCATATTTTGGGATTGTAAGGGTTCAGTGTTTACTTTGCTGTTCTAAGTATTTGGGTAGATAACCTGTTACTGCTCTAATTTGGAAAGGAATATCTGGCAGTTTAGTTTTCTTAGTGAGAGTAAGTCTTGGTAAGTCTTAAAGCATGCAGAGGAATTTGTGAGAGGGAGTGATGCTATGCGTGCATTCCACCTCTGAAATTGTTACGGTCTTCCATAGTTGTGTTTGAAGGCTTAAAAAACTTCAAAATCAACGTAACATTTCTTTCATTGCTACAAGGGAGAAAAGCTTGTCAGCTCAAATTTGGGTAATTACAGTAAACCTCTTGATTTTTAACAAGGACAATAAACAAATAGCGGGTTGAGCTCTCTGTGATGACAATAAACCAATGTTCTCTTCTGATTTAGCTGTAATGAACCTGTGCAGCGAATTGAGCAGTGTGTCCGGGGGTCTCTCTTCATGTGTAGCATTGTTCAAGGGTGCAAGAGAACTTACCTGTCCCAGAGAGACTTACAAGCTCACATCAACCACCGTCATATGAGAGCTGGAAAGCCAGTTACTCGTCCTCCAATTGAACCTGTACATCCTCCTATTGCCCCACCACCTGCTGAAATTCCTGAGCGTTTCATAATGCCACCTGAGAAACACCATATGAGCCACATTCCGCCAAAGCAGCACATCATGATGCCACCACCACCTCTGCAGCATGTGCCTCATGAGCATTATAACCAGCCACATGAAGACATTCGTGCACCTCCTGCAGAGATATCAATGGCCCCACCACCACCTCGCCCGGTCAGTCAGGACACCTTCCGCATTTCAACAAGAAAACACAGCAATTTAATAACTGTTCCTATTCAGGATGATTCGAATTCAGGTGCTCGAGAACCACCACCACCAGCTCCTGCACCTGCTCATCATCATCCTGAATACCAGGGTCAACCAGTGGTATCGCATCCTCATCATATTATGCCTCCACAGCAACATTATGCNGCATCCTCCCCAAGCAGCAGGTACTCCACACATGGTATATAGCCAAGCTCCTCCACCACCAATGACCTCTGCTCCTCCTCCAATAACCCCGCCACCTGGACATATAATTGCCCAGATGCCACCATATATGAATCATCCTCCACCAGGACCTCCCCCTCCTCAGCATGGAGGCCCACCAGTAAATGTCAGTGCACCTCCTCCCCATCACTATAATCCTAACTCTTTGCCGCAGTTCAGTGAAGATCAAGGAACTCTGAGTCCCCCATTCACACAGCCTGGGGGAATGAGTCCTGGGATCTGGCCAGCTCCAAGGGGGCCACCTCCACCACCAAGGATGCAAGGGCCGCCTGCTCAGGCCCCACTTCCTGGACCGCACCACCCTGATCAAGCCAGATACAGACCCTATTACCAATGATAGGAGCAATTCTATTACTAGATTGCTATGAAGAGGATAAAACTATATACATCAGCCTTTTAACTGATTGTTTGGGGGTTATTTTGTTGTGTGGTTTTTTATTAAATACTGTCATTTTGACTGTAAGACATTTGGGGGTTTGAATCTTAAATGATTTTTAAGCCTTGACTGTAGGATTCTGACTTCAATTACTCTGTAGTGCTCAAATAAGTGGCTTAGTAGACCACGGTTGCATTTTAACAGAACTTCTGTCTCTAGTGTGGCTAAATTGTCTTAAGATGAACACTTGTAATAATATTTCCTGGAGAAAATGAACACGTGTTGTACCATTCTGAATATTGTTTTTGTTAAATCCAGTGTTTAGTTTCACTTGTGATACGTTTTTGTTAACCTGTGTACAATAATTAAATTGAAATCTGGTTGTAAATCTGGTGAGCTTTTATATGAAGTTAACAAAGACATAGTTCCGGGACGCCATTTTGGTACTAATACTTCCCAAAGGGGCAGTGTAATGAAATATTAAGGAAACTTGAATATTTCTCCTACTAACAGATACTATTGCTTGTAATGCAAGCTATAGTGAACTCATGGCACTAGATATGTGGAATACTGCATATCAGCTTTTTCTTTAAATGTATCTTGCTGAATACATCTATCAGAAATACAGCTTTGGGCATGACACAAAGCCAGGTAAAAACACATCCTGGGTTTGTTGGGGTGTTGTTTTTGGGATTGAGTTTTTTGGGTGGGTTTTTTTGTTTGTTTTAAAGCTAGTTTTAGTTCAGAGTATTCTGTTTACATGTACACTGCTCACTTGGAGTGGAGTTCAGGCTTGTGTTTACCTGTGGCCCTGTTTGCCTGGAAGTAGCTGTGAGTTGGCTTGCCACGTCTGAGAAGCAGGTAACTTTTGGTAGGGAAGCTGCGTTTGCCTCCTGTCACTGTATACAATTTATATGGTAGGAAAACATCCTGTTTGGATAACCTGAAAGAAGAGGTTTGAAATCCGTCCTGTAAATAGAAATAAAGCTGCACATCCTTTATCTGTTTTAATTTTGTCATAAATTTAATTGAACAGACAATTTTTTTGTTGTCTTTTTAAATTGGATAAGCAGGCCCTCGAGTCTGTTTTGGCCCAAACCATGTATTTTATAAGCTTACTTTTACAGAGAAATAAAACTAATACAAAATGAGATTTTTTTTTTTTTAGTGCAACTGGCAGCAGAACCTGACAATAAGGAGACAGTACTGTGTGGTGTGGAGTGCTTGTCTTTGCATTTCTAGTCAACGCTAGTGCTGAACGTTTGCTTTTTAGAAGAAGAGATCTTGTGGATATTTTTCTAAAGCTTATAATGTCCTACTGTTGTCAGTCTGAGACATCTTAAAGCCTCAGTGTTACTATTTGTTTTGTAAACCTCCTTTCCTGCCTCAGAGGTGTTACATATGCAAAATAGCTTTGGCAGTGCAGCATTCCAAATTTTGTAATTTTAGGTATAAACTGCATGTTTTTCAAATTGCCAGAGCAGGGGCTCTGTCTTTGTCTGCCCTTGGTTTCCTTGTGACCATGGGCAGTTTAGAGCACCTCCCGAATCGGTACTTCTCTAAAGATGTGCAGGTAAATGCCAAGATATACAATTAAATTCTGGCCTATGCGAATGACCAGTAAACATCAACTGATTAAAAGTCTGCCTAACTGTAGCATGCTTCTTCCTAAGCCAGGGTTCTTTGTTTTGTTACTCTGAAAAATAAGGTGTTTTAAATAAAACACACTGGCAAAGAGGCTGAAGGTGGTCGTGTGCTGTCGTATGGGGTTGGTTGGAAACATGTTCTGGTGTGGAGGAAGGCAAAAATTGCTCGGCCAGCATCATTTTGTTTCAGGAACTTAGAGCAAATATGTGAGGAACTTTTAAGGACCCCTTTTGGGGTCCTTAAAAGTTCCTTAAAAGCCCCCTTTTGGGGCTTTTAAATTACTTTGTAGGAGGTGTACTTAGGCAGGTTTATATTATAACTATATAATCTGGGTGAAAGCCTGCATGTTTAATGCTCTTGACTCTGTGAAGCCAAGCTTATATGTGACATTCCTGTTTTAAACAGACTTGGCGAAGGCTCTAGGTACCGGCTTCATTTTGTTGGAGAACACCACGTGGACGGCTTTTGTGCAGGGAGATGCATCAACCTAGCCTTTGTGGTCTCGCTTTGGAAAGTAAGATACTGTAAAACCAGCTCTTGCCTGTGATATCCAGGTGATGAGGAAATGAGGCAACTCTCCACCGTGATGGCTTTCAGAAATGAGTTGGGCTGTGTACTTCTGTTAGATTTTAGTCTGTTGTGAAGCAGGTGAAGGGTTCAAACTCAATAATTCTGGGCCCACTGGTGTTCTTGAAGGTATCTATAAAGTGTTTTTCTGAAAATCCTGATGCAGTTGAATTGGTTAAGGGAAAACAGCCTTTGCTCTGTTGAAAATCAAAAACTATAAATATTGCAGTAGGGAATTAAATTTGAGGCAAAGGTGGTGTCATATGGACAATAGCATATTACCCAAAAAATCAGTGGGAGCCCTTGGATTGTTTAGTGACTATGAAACAAAAGTGTTTGTCAGAAGGCTCCCTGGAAAGTCACATATACAGTCACATTCCCGTGTCCTGTTTGTATGAAGAGACTTACATCCATCTATTATTTATTGAGTCCTAAGTTTACCTGCACGACTGCTGATGTTTTCACGTTTGCACAGTTAGTGAACATCTGCACTGGTTGATGCCCTGTGTTAACAGTCCTTTTGTTCGTGTGCTTTTGGGTATGTTTTGAGGTTGGTTGTTGGGTTTTTGGTTCAGTTGGCTGGTTGGAGATTGTTGCTGAAAACCTGATCTTTCAGTGTGAAGTTCAGAAATGCCATAGATTGTACTATGCAGTGGTCTGAGACATGGTGAGATGTACTTGTGAAATCTTTGGATTCCTCCTTATGTCTTCCTGTAAAGACAAGTGTTTGAATTGAATGAATTCTGGTTTATGTTGAGTAGATATCCCTGTCTGTGGCAGTGATCTCTCTCCTGAGGCATTGCTGAGCAGATCTCAGAGTTTGAAGAGAACTCTGATGATTTTTGAATGTGTCAGCCGTTGTAGGTTTCGCTAATAGCATCAGTCCAGGGAAAGAAAAGGAGTTTGAGGGTTTGTGTCAACCATGGAATTAAAGAGAGGACACCAGACAGCCAGGAAACATCAGTGTTGTAGATGCTTGTCTCTATGCTTTATCTTCGATTCCATCTATAATGTTGCTGAAGGGATTGCCTGCAACCCTGCATACTTTACAATAGCAGGCTAATTGTGTGGAGGTTAGGGGGTTTTTAGATGCTGTTAACGTAAAGATTGGATACCTACATGTGTTGAGTGGTATTTTCCGTGCCTTTAAAAAAGGAGAAAAGAAAAATGTGAATTATTTTTTAAAAAAATTGATCCAATAGAATTAGTAAACCTTACTGGGTGGAGTTTCTCTTTATTCACTGCTCTCAAAGGAGTGTCAAATTCTGTTTGTTAAAAAGTGAAGTGGATGTAACTCATGCTTGTTCCATGTTAGAGTCTGCACACATAGCAAGGGGGAAAAACCATCTCCTGTGTTATGTGAAGTGTGGTGTTTTCAGAAGCACGTTTGTGGATAAGCTCTCTCTGTGGATCAAGTCTGAACACACCTCTCCCTAAAATACTTTCGGCTCTATAAAATGTGTATCTGATTTTGTCTTGTTTCTCTCTGCATTGCAGTGTTGCTGACGAAAGCACACACAGGGTCACATCAGGGGGTGCTGTCGAGCCTGGGAAACTGGAGGAGCACAGTGGGTTGTAGCTGCAATGTAATGTCACAAGCGAGGGAATTAGTTTTGAGCTTCTCCTGTTTGTATCTGTGTAACTGCAGGGTCCGTTGAGAGAGAAACATGCCAGGTGGCTTTATAGCCATTGCCGTCCTGGCTACATTTCCAGAGGAAACGTCACTATTGCACAAGTTGTATTTCCCTGGTGCTCTGGTTCATGGTGTTAAGAACAAGTCTTAGCAATTGCTGTATTATCTTTATAGAGCAGTGGTGCCCTGTGAAGTTCTCCACTGTATTTGGGTGTTCAGACCAACCAGTCTGTAAATGGAACTGGCTGCCTTTGGGCAATATGAGTGAGAAGAATGAAGTTTAAAGCTCCCTTTAGTCTGGACTAGGCCATAAGGCAGAGAGACTTTAGATGCATTTCATACTCGGTATTGTATCTCATTGTTCTCTAAATATGGGTCATTAATTTTTAATTTTTTTAATTGTTTTCAGTTTCGACTTCAGTTCATGAGTACAACATTAAAAGGTTAAAAGATCAAGAAATCCATCATATGTCTGGAAACATGGGTGTGGGATAGCAGCAGGAAGCTGGTAAATCAACTCAGTCACCTGTAAACTTTTATTGTTCATTTTGATAATAGAATGCAAGTGATTTCTGAGTGCTAGTAGGACTGATTGTAATGCACTACTTCTGATAATGGAGTGATACTGCATACAAGCAGGCAAAAATGTTTCCATTTTTATGTAGTAATGTTTCGCAAAAGAACTTGAGCTTAACTGTTTAAAAAGACCCCAAAAGTGTAATTTTAGAGAGATGTGAATAATGTGTCAGTCAAAAAAGAGTTTTCTTCGGGTTTATTTGTGGAAAACAATGCTTCAGTACAGCTCCAAGATAATTTATGGTGAATTATTTCCTACACTAAATAAAATCACATAAATACTAATGAGTGTTCCTGCACTTATTCTTTGCTGTTTCTGGATCATGTGAACTCTCGGGCATGTTCTGAGACAGCAGAAGGGAACAGACCTGTAAAGAGGAGTGAGAAAAGAAAGCTGTCTGCACTCAGCACTGCTAGAGCTGTTTCTTTTCCAGCAAGTGCCTTGACTGCTCGTGGCACAGGGAGGAGAATTGGAAGGGACAGGTAAAACTCCTGGGTTGGGATAAGGGTAGTTTAAGGAAAAGCACAGACAGAAGAACAACAGGACCTAAACAGAATATACAAAGCAGATGATACACAATGCAGTTTGCTCACTTCCCCAGAACCCATGCCCAGCCTGTCCCTGAGCAGCGAGCGCTCCTCCCCAGCCAGCTCCCTGCTTATAAACAGAACATGGCACCATATGGTATGGAATAGCCCTTTGGCCAGTCAGGGTCAGCTCTTCTGGCCGTGCCCCCTCCCAGCTTCTTGTGAAAATTGCCTCTATCCCTGCTGGAAATGGGAACAGTAAAGAAATATTTAATGATCCTTTTCATTAATAGAAGCTTAGTTTGAAATTGAGAAAAATACATTATACACATCATAAAGTTTTTTACAAGAAGTTTTTTACAGAGTACAAGGAAATTAAGCCATCCAGAGGGATCTGGACAGACTTGAAAGGTGAGCCCGGGTGAACCTCATGAGGTTTAACACTGCAAAGTGTAAGATCTTGCACTTGGGTTGGAGGAATCCCAGATATATATATTGGCTGGGAGAAGAGTTCCTTGAGAACCTGCTGAGAAGCACATGGGGGTACTGGTGGATGGAAAAACTGCACATGAGCCAGCAGTTTGCTCTTGCAGCTCAGAAGGCCAATGGTATCCAGGTCTCCATCAGAAGAGGGGTGGCCAATAGGCACCAGGAGGTGATTGTCCCTCTCTACTCTGCCCTTGTGAGGCTTCATCTGGAGTACTGTGTCCAGATATGGGACTCCCAATTCAAGAAAGATGTGGAGCTGTTGGAGAGCATTCAGAGAAGGTCACTAAAGTGATCAGAGGGCTGGACACCTCCCCTATGAGGACAGGCTGAGAGAGCTGGGCT
This sequence comes from Heliornis fulica, assembly GCA_013399135.1. Classification (NCBI taxonomy): domain Eukaryota; kingdom Metazoa; phylum Chordata; class Aves; order Gruiformes; family Heliornithidae; genus Heliornis; species Heliornis fulica. Next base: position 274,518 of record VXBZ01001594.1, read on the forward strand.
TGTTCAGTCTGGAGAGAGAAGGCTGCAGCGGGGCATTTAGTAGGACAAGGGGCAATGGTTCCAAGCTGGAACACAGAAAGTACCATCTGAATATAAAGAGGAACTTTTTCACCATGAGGGTGACAGATCATTGGATCAGGCTGCCCAGAGAGGTTGTGGAGTCTCCTTCTCTGGAGACATTCAAGATCAATCTGGACACATTCCTCTGTGATCTAATCTAGGCGATCCTTCTCAGGCAGGGGAGTTGAACTAGATGATCTTTTGAGGTCCCTTCCAACTCCTGTGATTTCAGTACTTAAAAGGAGCGTATAAACGCTTTTTACAAGGGTAGATAGTGGTAGGACAAAGGGGATTGGATTTAAGCTAGAGGAGGGAAGGTTTGGATTGGATATCAGGGGGAAGTTCTTTATGGAGAGAGTAGTGAGGTGCTAGAACAGGCTGCCCAGAGTGGTGGTGGATGCCCCATCCCTGGAGGTGTTCAAGGCCAGGTTGGATGGGGCCCTGGGCAACCTTGTCTAGATCCAGGCCTGGAGGTTGGTGGCCCTGCCTGTGGCAGAGGGTTGGAACTTGATAATCCTTGGTGTCCCTTCCAACCCAGACTAGTCTGTGATCCTGTGAGGCCTCAGAGTATGCATGTAATACAGGCTTCTGTATTTTCCATCCCTCTTGCTGACTGTAAAGGGCCTGTTATTTAGGTACCAAGCATCTTCTCTGTGCTGAGAGGTAGGCTTGGAGCTTGACACACCTGTCAGCTCTTCAAAAAAGCAGCATGTATGAAAGTTGCCTTTTAGCTTATTACTGGGTAAAATAATAAAAGGTGCTTGTCTTGAGAATAAGCCAGTAATTCTTCATCACCACAGTATCCTTCAGGAGAGAAAGATGTACGTGCTGTGATCTGCCTGAGGGTAAATTGCCCAGAGAAAGGTTAGTAGTAGAGTAACAAATAATTGAACGCAGAAACAGCCAGTACCTGGAGGGAGGATGTTGCATAAACCATCAGAAATACAATGGTGCATTTGTCAACATAAAAAGCACAGAGCAGAGTGATTTCAGAGGATGACAAGTAGCCAGTAGGGATGTGTGACATGGGAGTGGGGGACTCTCTGGTTATGGCTGTGTAGGTCTCCATTTAAGAAATGGAAAATAATTTTGGAATGGGAGGTTATGCTCTGAGGCACTGGGCTGTATCGGAAGAGTCATCAGCACTGAATGAAGTGTTCTGAGAAGTGCAATTTGGAAAGGAATATTTGTTTCTTGTCTGCTTGCTTCCTGGGGGACATGCTCATTAGTTACGAGTCACCTCGATGGTACATTGACAAATACAGCAAGCAATACAGAGTTACCAAAATAATTATTTAATAGTTCACTATAAATGTATCTTCTCTTGTGCACTTTATATCAGCCCGAAACAAATCAGTGAATCATAATTTGATCTGAAAATGCTGAACTGAAAATTTTCTGAACAGTTTCATGTTTTAGAGTAGATACAGTGTTCACCATGTACATCACGCTCGTGGTGGTGAGCTGAAAAAACTTCAATAACTCAGTCTACTAAGTATCTTACAAACCATAAGGAAAACTTTATACAAGTTATATACAAACTAAAAATAAAATATTGCTCCCAACTACTAGTCTGTGTTATAAATTACAAGACTTCCAATATTTATATATTCTGTGGTAACTGTACAGGTTGTCTACAAGCTGTCAGAATAACATATGTACAAGTATATGCAAACAGGGTTAATGTTGCCTGCTTCTTCGGTTGTGTGAGTAGTCTGTCAGGAAGTATGAACTAAGAAAATATGTGTGATCTTTACCTCTGTGTATGTACATGTATGTAAATAAGTGCATGTATATATACAGAGACACATGAAAACTAACAAGCCCATTTCAAAACCTGGAACAAACCATCTGTGGGTAAATCCTTCTTAAGGTCTATGAAGGTATCCTTCCATCTTCATGCTCATCATTGCATCTGCATTCATCCTCTGTAAGTGACATTGTGTTGCTGGAGGATATTATGTTTAAAAAAAAATCAAAATTTTGTCTCTGTTGGAATCTGTAGGAAATAAAAGGAAATAAATGTCACCCTCTGTAAGGAATATCCAGGTCAAGTGCCCTCTGGTGATTAATATGTAAAAATTTGCTCCTTTAAAGCATTTGTATGGTAAGACATGTGGTGTGACATGTTTTTTCCTATGGTGTTGCCACGTGCTGGGCACTGTCCTTTTCTGTAATGAAAGGCTGCACATGTCCCTTTCTTGTTCCTGTCTCCAGACTCCACTTCTGCCTGTGACATTTAAATAAATGGGACTCATGCTGATGTCCCTGCCACAGACATGCCATCAGTAAGCTCATCACAGGGGAGCTGTGGTGAACAGGTGAGGAGACCGGGGAGGCTGGTGTGGAGACCAGGGGAGAAGCTGGTGAGGTGGCCTTTGCTCACCTTCCCTCTGCAGACTCTGAGTGCACAAGGCAAGGCTCATGAGCTGAGCTCCATGTCTCCTACTCCTATAAGGCCTTAATTCAAATCCATTAATAAGCTGTCTGGTGCTTCCTGCCCTGGGCTGACACAAGAGCTCAGGCATGAAGTTGCTTTTGTTATCTGACCTAGCAGTTCCTGTGAGCAGCTTTTGGGGCTGTTTCCTATGGTTGGAGTGCTGTTACCAGAGACAGGAGTCTTACCGTGCCCTCCCGGCTGCGCAGTCCGCTGCTGAAGGTGATGATACAGTCATTGCTGTGGCCCTTCTGCAATGAACACAAGTAGGGTTAGGAAATGGATTGTTTCTTTTTTTTTTTTTTCCTTTTTCACAGTGAAGAAGTTATTACTTTTAAATCCCTGGAACTTGCTTGGGAAGTTGACTTAGAAGGAAGGAAGAGCTCACTGGTCAGCCCTTTATGGCCCCATCAGTCTCCAGGTCAGTGCAGAAGAACTGGTCCAGTTTATCTAAGTGGGATTAGACCATTTCCAGGTGAATAGTGGTCTGGGTTTGATACTTGGGCAGCCAGACCTGGGAAGCCTACATGCAAGCAGCATCACATCTGCCTTGCATGAGCCACTGCAGCATAAGCAGCAGCTGCCTGCTGGATGGGGGATGGCAGAAGGCTGCTGGTGGATGGGATGGGCAGGATTTTGCCCCACACCATGCTTTTCCCAAGTAGGTGCTTCAAAGTGAAGCCAGGCCAGTGTCCAGTGGGAATTATTCTCTCTTTTCACTAGTATTTATGACAGACACCTGGACCAGGGGCCACTCTCACTCTCCAATTTATTGGAGACACTCCAATTGGCACTCTCCAATTTATTGGAGATCAGCTGAGTTTTAATCATTAATGTTTTTAATATAGAGCTGGTATAGGGTGAATGGTTAGTTATGCAGGGCTCTGCCGGATGTCTGTGAATAATGTAAAGGCACTACAATAGTGAAAGATGAAAACTGTAGTGTTACCTCAGCGAGCTTTAACTTGGGGGAACTGGCTATGTCCTTCTTCAGCAAAATGTGTAAAACTGCATCATGGACTGTGAGGAAAAATATGGATGGCTTGATCTCCTCGTCAAAAAATGCACATCTCTCCATTTTGTCCAGGAAGCCCTCTGTGGGGGAACAAAATCAAACCACAAAGTTACCCATGGGCCTTGAAAATGAAGAAACACTGTGTCCTGAGCATGTCCACTGAGCAAGCACAGGAACTGCTGACATACTGCACTGTGTGATTTATTACAGCAGATGAGTTCCTCCTTACTGATGTGGAGAGGGTGGGATATAAGTTCCCATCAGTACAGCCCTGCTCAGTGCCAGGCAGAAGGGAACTTGAGCCCTGTTTCTTATTTAATGTCTGACCCAGGCTGCCTGAAAGCAGGTCTCACAGCCCAGAGTTGTATAGCGCAGCCGTAGGTAAAACGAGCCATCACGTGTGGTCCCAGTGTGCTGGGGACAGCATGGGAGGGGTGATGCCTCCACTCAGCTGGATCTGTTCACTATCCAAGACTGAAAGGTAAAGCTGGTGGGCAGCCGTGCTTGGTGATGGATGGGGAAGCCAGTGGGACAAAGCATTTGTGATGCTGCTGACAGAAAGGCAATACTCACCATGTGCCCCTGCAATGTAAACATCAATGTTGATCCGGACAAATTCTTTCAAAGTCTGTCAAACCAGAAAAAGGCACTATTTAGATACTCTTTTTTGTTGTTGTTGGGGTTGGTGTTTTTTTGTTTTTTTTTTGCAGATAACAGTCACTAATTAGCCACAACAAATACACAAACCACTTTAAGATACTTAAGATCAATGATGGTAAGCAGCATTGAACTCTACTGCACCTAGAGGTGGGATGGCTGCAGATGGGGACGACCAATTGACCAATCCTTTTGAAAAGGGGCAGTATTAAATACAGTTAGCCCATGGTGAAAAAGATATTCTTTCACAAATTGAATGGCCTTATTGTACCTTCTTGTCATATGATGAAATTAAGACTCAAAAAATTTTGGTGGGGGGTAGGGGGTGTAGATTTTTATAACTGAGAGTTTGAAACTACAATTTCCACTGACATGGTGGGTGTTTAGCTCCTATGGAAACAGACCTACACACCCTATGTGACTCTTCATAGCTAACTTTAGTTACTACTGTTTGAAAATGTTCTTGTTGCTTTGTTCAGGGTTATCCTGGGAAGCCAGAAGAGGAGCAGAAATAAAACTCCAATGCAACTCCCAGCCCAGTGTTTAAAGCCATATACAATATGTACATTTCTATAAAGCTTCCCAAAATCTTACCAGGTGAAGAAAGGGTGCTAAGCTCAACACTCTAATTTCAATAATGTTTAGATTGATTATTTTATCGATTTCCTAAGCATTTCCTGTGCTTATGGACATTAAAAAAAAAGTTAGATTTAGATTAGATATAAGGAAAAATTATTTGCTGTAAATGTGGTGAGACACTGGAACAGATTGCCAGGAAAGTCTGTAGATGCCCCTCCCTGGCAGTGTTCAAGGCCAAATTGGATGGGCCTCAGGCAGCCTGGTTTAATGGAGGGTGGATTTGCCCATGGCTGGGGGTTGGAACTNCCTACTGGCTTTGGTAAAAAGTCCTCTCTGTGTTTCTTATAAGCCCCCTTTAAGACCTAATAAGGTCTCTTTTTGTCATAGGAGAGGTGCTCCAGCCCTCTGACAATTTTTGCGGCCCTCTTCTGGACTCACTCCAGCACCCCCATGTCAGCCTTGTGCTGAGGCCCCAGAGCTAAACACATTACTCCACGTGGGAGTGGAGTAGAGGAGGAGAATCACCTCACTCAACCTGTTGGTTATGGTTCCTTTGATAGGCTCGCAGTGGAGGATATAGTTGGCTTTCTGGGCTGTGAGCGTACATTGCTGGGTCGTGTTCAATTTTTCATCGATCAGTACCCCAAGTCTTTCTCTTCAGGGCTGCTTTCAACCCACTCACCCCCCAGCCTATGCTGATACTGGGAGTTGCCCGAAGCCATGCACTTGGACCTTGCACTTGGCCTTGTTGAACTGCATGAGGTTCACACTGGCCCACTTATGTATGTCAAGGTCCCTCTGCATATCATCTCTTCCCGCAAGTGTAACTGCATTTGTATGTTTTTCTTTCCTATTATCACTGTCTTCTGAATTACAGTTACCTTTTGGAGGACTCTCATAGCAGAAAAATCAAGGAAAGACACTGCTGAGAAGTCCAGAACGATGCTGTGGATGTTGACCTGGGGCACAGTGATGCCAGTGGGGAGATCAGTGCTCCAGTTGATCTGAATGGACAAGTCTGTCATGTTGGTAGGCTGGTCCAGCTCCTCTATCCTGTTGTTATCTAATTCTTCTTCTGACTCGTGTGTATGGTTAGCCACGCATATCAAGCCTTTCTGTGTTGACAGAGAAAAGTGTCATAGTTAATACTTTTTAAGACCCAGCTAGGGTAGTAGTGCATCTTACACAAGGGTGTAGATATCAAGAGTGGTTGCAATGCAAAGTTGATGAGATAGAGCAGGATCCACCTGCACTTTACAATATAAAAAGTCTGTCTTTTCCTTGTCTGGAGGAGTTTGGAAATGTTTTCTTTCCTCTCCTCAATCATTTAATCATTATTGTAATCAGTTAATGATGGCTTTTCATTGTTCCCTGAAGTCAACGCCAAAAATATGCTCTTTGATTCAGTAATTTTTGAATAAGTCAACAAAAAACAGGCTGGATTTGGGCTGGGAGAAAACCAGCTTTATCCTACAATTAAAGCAGCATGAGCATCACTTCTGTAAGATGTGATCCTGTCATTTGATGCCAGACAAAGCTTCAGTGGGCAAACTCGGACCATGGTAAAACCATAGGTCTCTAACTGTGAGAGGCAATAAAAACCTTATCTTATATGTGTTTATGTAATGAACACAGCTTGGGGGATAGCATATCTATGAGCCTGTGAAGCACTTCTCGTCAAGCCAGGGAGCTGGTTGCTTAATCCCTCCTGGGTGGAGTTGCCTTACGTACAGGTGTCACTTGTAGCTCTCCTTTCTTCAGCATCTTCCTGATCTTCCTCAGAGCTTTATTGCGTTTCCTCAGGACTCTCAGTGGGTTGAAGCCAACCTGCAGAAACAACACTTTAAATAATTAAAAAAAAAAACAACACTCCAGTGACACCAGACAGTGACAGAGCATCTTGTGTGGCTTTTCTTTACAGTCATGATAAGCGTAGTTTGGACTTTATCTTGCCTACCACTTTTCATCAATTCAAAGAAAGGCCTTTTTTCTTGTTTGTAAGATGTCTACAGGTATCGCTGAAAACTAGGCAGGCCATCTATGCTAGCATTAGGATACCAGCATGGACAACTCCATGCAGGCTGATGCACTGCTGGTTAGACCAGAGTTTGTCCTGCTCATCTTCATCATAGGCCACCCAGCTGATCCAGATTAGAGAGCTCACAGGTTGTAACTGCTGTGTGTAACTGACTACAGTGTGGGTACTATACACATAGTTTTACTTTCTTGAAGAAGAAAAACAAAGTTAATCATGCTGAATATGTCTCTTGAATACCTCATCTAGTTTTAGATAACAGATAAATTGGGCTAATAAGTGTTGCAAAAAGACTAAATTGCTGCAAGTTTCTGCTTCATCTATCTAGTGGGTGGAGGAGAGAGGTGTTAGAAATGCCTGTATTTATAAAGGAGAGTGCTGTGAGCATCTTCACTCAGAAGAACCCCTTCAGGCTCTTCTGTGGTAAAACCAAAGCATGTGGAGATAAAAACATGCCGGATTTCCTGGTTCCTCTGCCAGTTTCCATCCCTTATGTGAAGAATGAATTTCTCATTACCAATGTTCAGGGTAGCAACTGCTTATCTACTTCCCTGTAAGAACAGCAGGAAGGAGAGGTTATGGGTGCAAGAGTTTGCCTTGGCTATTTCAGTTGGAAGGTACCTACAAAGATCAACTAGTCCACTGCCTGACCAAGTCAGGGCTGACCTGAAGTTAAAGTCTGTTAATAAGGGCATTGTCCAAATGATTTTAAAATATGGACAGATGTGGGGCATTGACCACCTCTCTAGGAGCCCTATTCCTTGTCTGACCACCCTCTTGGTAAAGACGTACTTAAAGTCCAGTCTAAACCTTCCTGGCATAACTTTGAACTGGCACAACTTTGAACCATTCCCACATACCCTATTGCTACTGTCCAGTGGGAAAAGCTTTCTGGGTTTCCTCTCCCACTTCTTCTCCTCAGGAAGCTGTAGATGGCAATGAGGTCACCCCTCAGCATCCTTTTCCCCAAACTAGACAAGCCCAGAGTCCTTAGCTGCTCCTCATAGCACATTCCTTCCAGCACTTTCAGCAGCTTTGTTGCCCTCCTCTAGATGCATTCAAAGACCTTCATGTCTTTCTGAAATGTTGGGGCCCAGAACTGTACACAGAACTTAAGGTAAGGTGGCAAAAATACCAAACACAGCAAAATAATCACGTGTTGTCTAAGGGTTGATCAAAAATCTTACTAAAATCCAGAAAAACAAAATTCACTACTTTCCCATCATCTGCTAGGCAGGTGACCTTATCATAGAAGGATATCAAATTAGGCACACAGGACTTTCACTTTGTGAACCCATGTACACAGAATCACAGAATTGTAGGGGTTGGAAAGGACCTCGAGAGGTTATTGAGCCCAACTCCCCTGCCAAAGCAGATTCCCTAGAGTAGGTCACACAATTGTTGACTGTGTCTGATGATTGCATTATTCTTTAAATGCCTTTCAGCAGTACCCAGTATGATCTCCATATTTTTTCCAGGAACTGAGGTTAGACAAACAGGTCTGTCATTCCCTGTCCCTTCCCTCTCACCCTTTTTGTGAACCAGAATAACATTGACTGGCTTCTAGTCAGAAGAGACCTCCCCAGACTTGCAAGACCTTTGGAGATGTTTGTGAGGTGTCCTGCTATAACATCTGCTAGCTACTTCGATATTCTGGGTTGAATCCCACCAGGACCCATGGACTTGAGAACATCCAGCTGACACTGCTGGTCAGTTACAATTTCAGTGTCCAGAAGTGGAAAGTCACTGTTCCCACACACACAGTCTTCTGGCTTAGGGGACCAGGTTGCTCAAGGTCTATCACTATTATTAAAGACTGATGCAAAAACCGCATGGAATGCCTCTGATTTTCCTACATCCCTATTAGTCAGATGATCATCTTCAACAAGTGTCAGCCTAATGTTTTCTTTAGATCTCCTCTTGCTATTAACATACTTTTAAAAGTCCTTCTTGTAATCTAAAACAACACTGGCCAGTTTCAACTCTAATTGAGCTTTGGCCTTTCTTCTCCCTGCGTATATGAACCACAGCTCTGTAATCTTCCTGAAAAGTCTGACCTTGCTTCCAGAGATCATACAATTTCTTTTTCTCTTGACCTCCACGAGGAGTTCCCTGTTCAGCCAAGCTAGTTTTCTGCACCACTTATTTGACTTAATGTGGAATTGCCCGCTCCTGTATGTCTAAAAGGTGGATCTTAAAGACTGTCCAACACTCATGAACTCCTAAGCCCTCAAAAGCAGATTCCCAGGTTACTCCACTAAATAGAACCCTGAATAGCTTAAAGTGTGCTCTCCTGAAGTCCAGGGTAGCCATCTTTGCTGTCTTTTTATCTTAAATTGAAAAGTTTAAACTCTGCAATTTTATGATCACTGTGAGCCACCTACTGTCACCTCCTCCACGAGTCCTTCTCTGTTCACAAATAAGTCTAGGAGGGCACATTTCCTAACTTGCTTACTGAGTACCTGTGGCAAGAAGTTAACATCTTGTATGAGCTTCAGAAATTTCCAAGACCTGCTTGTCACAGCAATTGATATTTGGAAAGTTGAAAAGTCCCATAAGGACAAGGGCTGCCAATCCTGAAATTTCTCCAAATTATTAATAGAATAACTCATCGGTGCTTACACCCTGTCTGGGTGATTAGTAGTGGACACCTTTTATAACATCTATCTTTTATTGCAAGTTTGATTCAGCCTGGGGATGGTGATCCTGTCTGACACAGTGAGGGCTCGCAGGCCCTGGATCTCTGTGATGGTTTCAGAAAGACCAATTTGTCCAGTTTGTCATGGAAAAAATTAAGATCTCTTTGATAGTGCACTTTCATCCAACTTCTGACTCTAGAGGTTAAGTTCTTTGGTGTAAGATGAGTAAGCTAGCATTTATTGAGTGGAAATAATATAAATGTTAATAAAATAATGTCCCTTTATATTCTCTATGTTTGCATTACCCTCTTGTAAAGGACTTAAAATATGTACACACATTGTTAAAAGTTCAGCATGAGTTGGGCTAATCTTTTTCTCGGAGGTGTGTACAGACATGTGGCACTACAGCAGTGGTATCAATATTTGATTATAATTAATGAAAAATTGATCTTTGAGCTGTGGACTGACTGCTCATTGGAAATTGTATTCACCAGAATGTGAATGCAGTTCATATGCTCAGGATGATAAACCCAGACACTTACAGCAGCGATGAGCTTCTCTCTGAAGTATTCAACATTAGCAAAGAAGATAGGAGATGAGCACCTGAAAATCTTCACTCCCTCTGGCTCATAGATCTGTACAAAAAAGGAAAAGTGTTGGTAACAACATCTGCTATAGAAACACAAATACAGCAGGTAATAAAAGAAACACATTTCTTACGTCAGTGTAATCCTTCCTGTTCCTGTAGATGTTACTTCTCCCAATGTTAGCCAAAACAGTGCAGCTTGGACTGTGAACAAATGCACACTATTATTTGTACCCCACACCTAAACACGGCAGAAGGAAGGGGCCAAGAAAGCAAGCTCAGCTCAACTGAAGTGGGAAGGACTGGAGTAATTTATGGGTGTAAAACCACAATCATGGTTTTACACCCGTAAATGACTTTTCCTTACATGGTTCCTGGACAGATCAAAGCATTGAGCTGTTGCCCGTCTCTGTACAGGGGGAATTAACTTACAGCAGGAGGCCCTGAGAAATCTTTGCGTTGCTTCCACCAAGTACTCACATCTGGGAGCGGATCACCACGGTCAGCAGCTGGAATGCCACAGCAGTTGCTAGCCCAATATCCAGGCCAAGGAAAACAGCAGCTAGGAAAGTCACCACCCATATAATCTGTAACAAGCAGGTGGGCGGCAACAGTTACAACCATGCCAAGGACCACTGTGGGAGCAGGCTGTCCACCCACCTTTGGTGAGGGATTTCAAGTTTTCTAGTTGTTTTCTTTTATAAATAGGGCCAGACTCACCAGGAGAGTTTCTAGGTATGACAATCTCTATAAAATAAAGATTTAGAATAATAGAAGTGTGGATCTTCTATAGGTGGTACCCTACACGCTCAATCAAAATACAGCAGAAAGACAAGGTTATAAGTAAGTTAGGATCCTGGTAAAGCTGAGAGCCATAGAAGTTTTTGGATATCAAAACAGGCAAATGTAGGTGCTGTGAATGCACTTGAAAAATGACTGGATGATGCTGACTATTTTAAACCACAGATCTCAAAGTATTGTCAGGTGCTAAACACCTGTTTGGCAACTGGGAAAACAGAAGCCTGGAAACATTTGGGAACACAAGGAATTGGCCAAGAGCCTAAACTTTCTGAGTGTCAGAGGTAAGCAGTCCTGCCCTCCATCCACAGGATTAGCTATTTGGAGTAAACCTTTCAAGCCATAGTGTTCACATGTTTTTTGCTGTGTAACCACCACTTAACGTGCTGTGTGAGTATGAGAAAGCATCCCTGAATGTGTAGCCAATGCAATGGGTATTTAGATGTTTTCTGTAACTGCATTTATATTTGACTTTATACAATGAACTGTACTTTAACAGATTTTGATGAAGTGGATAAAAGTGAAGTCAGGAGAGAAAATCAACTCAAAATAGGACAAAATGGAAAACATGGGCAAGAGGTACAAAAGTTTTTAAAAAAGTGACGTGCCACTATTGTACTTTCCATTTAGTGAAATAAGGCAGGTATAAAAATAAATAAAACCTGTAAGAAAATTTGCATAGTAGGTGACTTTCCCAGACTGTTTCATTCCTGAGGGCTTGTGGGACTCAACTTACACAGTCATACTTGTCTTTTCTCCAGAGGATGCCTACTTCCTTGAACTGCATGAGCATTCCTTTCAAGTTGCCAAGAGCCAAAGATGCAAGGACGGACTGTTAAAAAGATCAAAATACATGTTGAATTTTAGAGTAAGCAAAGCAAATGTTGAACATAAGACATAGAAGATCATACAAACAGGGTCAAAGTGCAGTTGAAAGGCCAGGCAGCTCCTCACATTGTGTCAATGCTGCAAGTAGGGGTGCACTGCCTGTCACTCTGGAACGTCCATGTCCATGGTGCAGCACAGGTGTCTGACTAAAGGCTGCAAAGCCCCTGAGTTTATGGCATCTTAAAGCTGGTGCTGTAATGTTTGGTGTTAGTGCACTTGTGTTCCCTCTGAGGGACAACATGTGGTGATCCTCTCTGTCATGAATTAGGAAGAAGAACCAAGCTTTGCAAAACCCTGTTTGGCTCCCACCAAAGTCTTTGAACACTCCCAGTGACTCCTAGAGCAGTCTTGTCTTTGGCAAGGAGGAGGAAGCATGAGGTAAAACCAGTGAATACCTTCTGCAATGGCTCCAGGAGAAACCCGATGGCTACAATCACAATCAAGATGATGACAGCTGAGATAATACCAGCAATCTGCATGGGAGAACAATTCCACCATGAATAAGTGCTTGAAGGCATTGCTGTCATCCAGGAAAAAAGATGCATTAAACACCATCATGATCTGCTTTCTATACCTGAGTTTTGCCTCCTGAGCTCTCCTGTACACCTGATCTTGACAGAGCAGTGCTGGAGGCAAATCCTTTGAATGATCCACCAACGATATTACCCAGCCCAAAAGCAATGAGTTCCTAAAATAAAAATGAGAGATTGTTCTTAAAAGACATTTCATGAAAGTTATTCACAAGGCAAAGCATTCCTAAAAGAAGACTTATTTCCCATTGACAAATGCACTGTATTGATTTCTGTGTTATTCATCTACCTGATTGCCATCTATTGGGTAGTCATGCTTGATGGAATACACCTTAGCCACAGAGAAGGCTACTGCAAACCCAACAATTGCAATGGAAATGCTGTCACCGATGCACTTTTGGAGGACACCCACATCAGGTGCAACAGGCACTTGAAATCTGAAAGACAGGAAAGTCCACTCATTAAGGATACACCCAAGGAAACAAGCTGTCAAGAAAGCGAGCAAGGTAGTATCCAGCTTGACCTGAGCACTTTGGAGAGATACAACACACAGAACTGTTGATCTGAACTCTGTAAAACCCTAGAATCCTTAATCAGAATGGGGACCCTGCTTATCTTCACTTGGCTCAGCTTGTGTCTCAGCAGGTTCTCCTTTTCTTGGCCAGGAACAGCCACAGCTGATTTTATTTGAGGTGCACACACAGTTCTGCCTCCTAGTTAGGCACTGATGTAAGATCTGACACAGTGCTGGGGCCCTTGCACAAGCAGTTTGCACATAGAAGGATTTTATTTAATTGTGACCAAAAAAACCCTAAAAATCCCTGCATAACTCCCTGCAGCACTTTAGACAGCTGAACAAATACTAAGGTAATTTGACTGGTCTCTTCAGCTTTCTGCTGGATGCCTTAGCTTTCCCATTTCAATCAGTGGCTTTTGCAGATCCTAGGGAGAATTCCTCTCTGGGCTTTTCTTTCTTTCTTTTCTTCCTCCAGTGATTTGAATGCTGAAGAATGGAGACTCTTGAGCAGGAGTAGCTGTTCTGCAAACTTCATCTACTAACGCATCTGGGGCTACAAGAGGCAATTGAGAGCACCCTGGTGAGTAAATGGCTGCAGTCTCCTGTCCTAGTAAATGTCTTCCTCTTTTTAACTTGATATGCGCCTATTTATGCCAAACTTTTGGCATAGCTGGGTGTGTCTATATGTAGATAATATACTCCATATGTGTCTATATACTCTATTTAGATATACTTGTAGAGGAGCAGATGCTGAAGTCTCTGGAAGATAATGCTGCCTCGGAAGATGCTGGTGGCAGAGGACTGGCAGTGTCCTGGTGGCTTCCCAGGACTGCTGGTGGCTGCTGAACCATGTGTGTACTTTTGAAGGACATTGAGGGATTAAGGAGTGAATAGCTCAGCTATTTCACTAAAGGACAAATATCAACCTCCTGCTCAACAGCTGCCTTAGATGCAATTATTTCACATTGCAGTGTATTCTTTGTCAAATAGGAGAAAAATAGACACACTAGTGAGTACCTTTCACCTATTGAAAGTGTATCCTCATACTGCCAAGAGCCAAGTGTTTATTTATGTAACAAAAGAAGAAGAAGCAGATTATTTTAATCAAAAAGCAAAGCTGAACCAATTTAGTACTGACAAACCAGAGAGAACATTTTGCCCCACTGGAAAATTTTAAGCAAATCACTTACCCTTCCTCTAGTTTTCCAACGACAGCTACATTAAATTTTTCTTTAAAGTTAACAAAGTAGGAAATCAGTGCTGCTAAGACAGTCTGAAAGATAATAAACCCCACCTCCATTAGACACATTCAAGTGTGAAAATGTTATATGAAAAAGCTAATAAACCCCATTTCTTTTCCTCTCCCACACACCCTCCAGTCTCAGCACCAGCAGCAGAATTATACCCCAAGTCTTCACATCCCTTTACCATTCAGATGTAATTCCTGACCCACCATACAAGTATGGCTTTACATTCGTAAATCACATATCAGAATATCACATTAACAGCAGAGAACATCCTACCCAATAAACCAGGTGCTTCTACCAAGGTGCTATGATAATTCTGAGGGGAAACAAGCACCACCTGCATCTGTAGCAACATCCTCTAGCAAGTTAGATGATGACTTTAGGAATTTGCTGTTGATGTGAGGCTTTCCCCACCCCACTGCTGCTTGATGGGAAACAAAACAGTGCTGCAGCTGGAGGGCAAAACTGGTTTGTGCTGGGCCACAGATGGCCAGGACCAGTGGCTACTTGTGGGGGTTGTGCAGTGGGGTCCCGAGCAAACTTCATCCAGGGAAAAAAAACATAGCTTATAACATCTTACTCACTGCAGATGTATTCAGCTAAGAACGGCTAAGTAGATGTAAAAAACCCACAATAGCCTGGGAAATGCTGTCAATTCTTCCTTATAGGTAAAAGGGTAATCCATTATTTAATGCAAAACAGGAGAGGAAATAGCTCAAACTCTGCTTCCTGTGTCACTATAGAGATGGAGCAATTGCAAAATCCAACAGAAGTGAGCATTACCACAAGGAGTTCGATCGGGATGGGAGTTGGTAACTTTTCTTTGTATCGATCGTTCATTTCTTTCACCACAAACACGATAAGCAAGACAATAAGGGATGTGACAAGGTCAGCAATGTTTGTTTTTGTGATCTGGCTGAAAATGCTCTCCAGAGTCTGCAAAATCAGGAAGAAACATGCAGTGCTTTTGAAATAGCAGTGCCCTGGCACAATAGCAGTATCCCTTCCAGAAGAGCTTGTATCTAAATTGCTCTGAGGATTATAGCAGTTGGCATTTATTCCCCATGGCATGATGTTGATTGGAAGCCCCAGTGAACATGCAAGCGCATCATCCAAATGCCAAAAGTGTCTGTGAAAGACCCTTTCTGCTGGCTGTTGACCATCTGTCCTCCTGGCTTCCCCCTGAGGGAGGGTCGGAGCCACATGTGTGACTGGAAACGTGAGCAATGGAATTACTGAGCCTGTGCCTCTCTCTGATCCTCCCTTCCTGTTCTCCTTCTTCCTTTCTTAT
Source organism: Heliornis fulica (assembly GCA_013399135.1). Taxonomy (NCBI): domain Eukaryota; kingdom Metazoa; phylum Chordata; class Aves; order Gruiformes; family Heliornithidae; genus Heliornis; species Heliornis fulica. The sequence goes on from VXBZ01001594.1 coordinate 289,797, forward strand.
CCTACAGCCTCACAAGGTCATACACAAATTAAATACTGGATATCAGGCCATTCAATATGAATAATTAAATGCTTGAGGCAAAATTCAACTTTTTGCCTCAAGCATGTCTGTTGGCATATTTAATTAAAATATGCCAACAGACAATAGAAAATGTTACCTAATTAGCCCAACAGGGAACAACTTGGTGTTTGCTAATAAATTTAAAGATTGGTCATACACTAATAACACAACTCTTATATTTACCTCTTGTGTTTCCTTCTGCTTGGCTGTTTTTATACTGAGTTCTCTTATTACTGCCTTGTGATACACCAATATACATCACAGGTTGCAATGGCATTAGCGAATAGTTAACCTGTAACACTTACATAGACGATGCCAAATGGTTTATTAAACCCAGGGACAGGTAGTTGAAGCATGAATTTCAGCTGAGATACCACAACATGGATAGCAGCAGCAGTCGTGAAACCACTGATTAATGACTGTGATAGATAAATAACGATGAATCCAAACTGGAGAATTCCCAGAAGCAACTGAAATGCAAAATGACCATACATCAGTGAGATTCATTTGTGCTTTTAAGCAATCTCTGCAAAGAGGAGAAACACATTTAATGGAAACAAAGATTTTCACTTAAACCCATACATCCAGGGATTCTGCAACTATTACCAAACTTGCAGTAGAGACTGAGATTTAGCAGAAGGGAGCATAAGACTAGTAAGAGTAGTTGCTAGAGCAGTTAAAACCTACTATTTTAATTTTATAGCTAAAAAAACCCTCCTTAATCTTAGGGTTTTCATTACCCATATTTTCACATGGTACTGGTGTTACATGATGCACAAACGTATCAGTATCTTAGGAAGGAACTGTAGGTATTCTGTATCAGGAAGTGAGGAGAAGTTGTTGGGAGTTTTTTTTAAGGCAAATACTTTATAGCAAATACTTCACTATTACAAGAAAGAGCCTTTAATCCCCTTGGTATGTCTGCATCATTCACTCTCACAACTACTTTTTTTCCTATCCAGCACTTTGGTTTTTGCTGTAGGTGGGGTGCAGCCATGTGGGCTGTAGCAGTGCCTGGTCACTGGAGGTGGGTGGATGTCTCCTAATCAGTGAGCCAAGGTCAGTTACATGAGAAGAGGAAGAGAATTACTTTGGTGACTGCACCAGCAAAACCAAAGAGGAAGGTCACTCCACCACCCATCTATTCACATACACGTGTATATATATGCATGTGAGCCCACAGAGGTATGTTTACCAACCTGAAAAACCCCACAAAGGAAGGTTACAGATGCAGCCACCATCACCCTCTCTTCATCTATTGCTGACATATTTGCGACACTGGCATTTCCAGAACTCTCATCAGGGACCAGCCTGACGACAGCTCCTCCCACCATCAGGCTCAGGACAGGGAAGGGACCTGAGCAGCACAGGGTGTTCGTTAGAGACCCGAAGGGGCAACATGTACTTTTCACGGGTGAGGAGGGTGGTTGGTGTGCCTGAACTTACCCACTGAGATATGCCTGGATGTGCCAAAGATAAAATAGACCAGAACAGGGAAAAATGCTGCATAGAGTCCATAACCAGGGGGAACATTCACCAGCAGAGCAAAGGCAAGACCTGTAAGGACAGAGGCCGTGACGTGTGTGTCAGGCTGAAGCTCACAGTCCCTTTGCCCCTGGCCTAGCAGCTGTGTCGCAGCAGTTTCCCAGAAGTACCTTGCAGGACAGCCACGAGTCCTGTGTTGATGCCGGAGACAATGTCACTCAGGATCCACTCCCTGAAGCGGTATGCTGGAAGCCATGAGACAACGGGAAACAGACCCAAAGCAATTTTTTTGATCCTTTGAGGGTAGCAGCTGTAAAGACACAAGAGGTCAGAGCTCTGTCGATGAACAGCTCATCTGAGTTGCAGCCTGTCTGGAGGGGAAGCAAAGGGGGAAGGTTTCGAGTTCAGGTTGTCAGAGGTCTAAATCTCAGGCAGACACAGCCAGCTGGGCTTCAAGAAGAACCTGGTGGCCTCCAGAGGTTCCTTCCAAGCAATATTTTCATAGAATCATATAAACATAGAATGGTTTGGTTTGGAAAGGACCTTTAAAGCCTATCAAGTCTAACCTCCCTGAAATGAGCGGGAGTGTTCTCAGCTAAACCAGGTTTCTCAGAGCCCCATCCAACCAGACCAACACTTCCAGGAATGGGGCATCTACCACCTCTCCTGGCAACCTTTTCCAGTGTTTTATCACCCTCATCATAAAAAATTGCTTCCTTATATCTAGACTGAATCTGCTCTCTTTTAGTTTAAAACCATGAGTCTGAGATGGAGGTTGTCAGGATGTAGTTCATGCTGTTTGAGAGTAGCAGTTTGGGCTGGTTTTTAGATCCATATTTAAAAAAAAATAATCTCCTTACCTAAAATATAGTTTCAGGTGATCCCAAAAGGTTTTATGGTATCTGTGCAACTTCTCATGCTCTTCATTGAACAAATTCTCCGAGTACACAGCTCTGGCTACAATATAGTGGTTGCCCACAGGTTCAACCATTTCTCCTGAAATGTCAGGCAAGGACGGTGACTCGTGTGTGCTTCTCTCTGGCCTTAGTCACTTTAAAACCTGAAACAAAGAACAGGGTTCCTTCTTATGTACTGTGCGGTGGGTAGATATAGCATAGATGAATGAACTCCAAACTGAACATTTCCACCTTTGAAGATCAAAAGAGAGATTGCTGAGACACCTGCTTCACTTTGTCAAGGTGATCTCTTGCCCTCCTCCACCTCCCACTGCAGGGCAGTGTTCTGCTGGAGCATGAAGCATTTCTTTCTAAAGATGCAGCCAAAATGCAGATAAATTGGATTCTGAGGTCATTTATCTGAGAGACAGCAGTCTACCACAAAAAAAAAAAAAAAAAAAAAAAAAAAATCCCTGCCTCCCTTAAGGTAGACTTATTTCTTAAAGAACAAACAAGCAGAGCTGAAACAATTTCTCTTTGTGGCACTGCCGGGAGCTCGGTGAAACCCACCGACACAGAAGGGAAAAGGCAGAGCCAAGGCAGGACACAACTGTCCTCTCTTGGGCTAAGACACAGGGCTGAATCTTTTGGCTTGAGTCTGTGTGACAAGGTGGTTAGGCTCAGTTGTTGAAAAGCACAGCATTGCTGCTTGTTGAGAGACTTGTAAGGTTTATTTCTACAGGTTGTCTGGACTCTGCTTCTCTGTCTCATGATCACAAACAGTTGTTGCAATTTCTGACCTAAATACTATTTTCTGCCTTGTCCCAACCCACATTTGCATGTTTGCTCTGAATAGCCAAACATGGATTTTCTCATGTGTAGTGCAGGTTATTCAGTCAATACCACTGGGCCTTTTGCAGCAATTAATTGATGCCATCACTGTGCTGCCCACTGTGCTGTTACATTTCTCTCTATGCCTCATATTCTTCCAACATTAAACTCAAGTAAATAAATGCACTATCTAAAAATATTTCTCTCTGCTGCAGCCACCATTAAATAATTGATAGAATATTAGTCCTAGACAGGAGCTATGGAACTTGCCCCTTGGTAGCTAGAGTTGAACTAGATGGCTGTTGTAGGACCCTTCCAACTGGAATTAATCTATCCTGTTCTACTATATTTTCTTTTGACTCAGAGACAAATATGAACTTTAGGAAGTAAAAAGTATTTTGTCACACTGATAGAGCATTTTTCTTGGTCTTCTCCCCACCCTAGCACGAATGCCCCTTGGTGCTTTGCAGCTTGCTGGTGTTCTTGTAACAGATGCCTGAGCAACACTGGTTCCTTGCCTAGGTCTATCGCTTTACTTGTGCTGAAGTAGCCTTCAGACTTGTGTGCACTCATTTGGATATTTGGACAGATTTTCACAACATAGAAAGCAGTCTGCATAGTTATGAACAGATGGAAAGCTTTATAACAATTTTGGCATGGAAATGTGAATCCCATCCTGAGACATTGCTAACTCAAGGCCCTTTATTGGCCTGTTTGATGTGATTTCATTTCAGTTTTCTCCTTGTGAGGAAATTCATGGATGACTAATGTCGGATGAACCTCTTAGATTTGCTGGGTTTGTTGATATAATATTTGTCCACAAAGGATTCACTATTTTGGCAATGAGCCAAACAATTTTACTATCTATTTTAACATAAAAAATGTAGGTCTGTAGTATTTTCCAAAACCCAGCAGCTAATTATTCACTCCAAATCAAGCTTATTCAAGACCCTGATCCCCAATCAGTTAAATGATACTTCGTTCCTATAACTGCACACTACTGTCCCTTCCTCTGTTGGGATCAGGGCTCCAAACCTGAGGCTGATGAAATTTAAATGAAAAAAAGGGTTAATTCTGTGCTTTGATAAGCTTCAGCATACATGGATTTGCAGGATGAAGTTTTATCCATCACAGTTTTTAGAATTGCTGTTTACTAGTCTGTGTGTCAGTCTTCCAGATTTCATGTCACAGAGGAGTACTGCTGCAAGCCCTGCTGCGTAGTTTTGGTCATTACACCGTAGGGCACAAGATGTACTGTTTGTACTCTTTAAAATGTTTGTGAGCCAGAGAAATAAAAGAAGTGCGTGGGTTACTCTTTCATTGCAGATTTTCCCCAGCGCTGCCGGAGCTTTTGTGAATAGCCGTGACTCCGGCCGCTGCCCTGCCTTTGTTCTTCCCTCGAGCCAAATTCAATGCCCCAATCTCAGGGAAGGTACAACATGGCTCTGCACAGCTTTCCAAATCTCCTTTGTTTTGTTAGAGCTGGTCTTGATGAAGGTGTAAATATTCTGTGTGTGATCTCTCCTGTCTGATGGGAACCCAAACTTACTGATTCTCCCCTGGTTTAACTTTGGCTTAGAGTTTCAGAAGGGGACCTGGAGCTTTGTCCCAGTGGTCTCATCGAGCTGAACCATGTGAGTATGTTTGTTTTAAAGACTGTAGTGCCATGTAGTATTATGCAAGTTCGGTTCAACCAAGCCAGCCTGAGCACCAGAAGTGTGCTGGAATGTTCGTTCAACCAGCTTCTCGTCAGACAAATGAGACTGTATGGTGTAGATGATCAGTGTTGCAAGTCACCTTGAGGTTTTCTCATCTGGTTCCCTTTTCCATGGCCTCTACTTGCAGCTATTCACAGAATCACAGAATCACAGTGTTAGGGATTGGAAGGGACCTCGAAAGATCATCTAGTCCAACTCACCCTTCCAGAGTAGGATCACCTACTAGCTGTTATTAACCAGAGTGCCTTCCTCTTGCTCAGTTTTCTTCCCATTTATGTTTAGAAATATAGGATGCCCCCTCTATAGGATTTTTTTGTTTTGCTTGACAGAACCATTACTTATTTTGGATGGTTTAAAGAAAATAGGGATATTGTGATGAGTGCCAGCATAGTGAAGGCTAACATCCTCCACAAATCCCCCAAAAGAAAGGTTCATACTCCAGTAACCCACGCTGCCTTTCCTGCCAATTCTTCTGATGATTTCTGTAAAGTGTCCATCCACCCACTCATGTGGAACAGGAACACAGACCAAGCTTACACCGCACAGCTATCTGGTGGGAATGACTTTCACTCACTATTGACCAAGACTAGGTCTGAAGTGAAGCCCTGGAGATAATGTTCTGGTTCAGTTTTATTCCATATAGCCTCCAATTCTCCTCTTGTGGCCAGCAGTTAACAGCATTGACATCGCTCACACATAAAATAACTCCAACACCATACTAACCCCCCCATCTGTGAATCTTTGGTAATGCATATTTTAATGTGTGCCATTTTCTTGAGGGGATTAGCAAAGGGATACTTTTTTTTTCCCCTCTATTAATTTATCCTAAGTATTGGCCAAGAAGTTACAAAATCCTGGTAATTTTAACTGAATAATTAAATATTAATATGATTCATCCCACTTTTCAATCTGTGTATACACACTCACAAATTCTATTTCTCTGCACTATAAACATTTGAAAACTACAAGCAAATTCCATAAGAGAACCCTTCACATTTTACAAAANTAAACATTACTTCATATTTTCCATATCCAGACTGGCAAGTCAAAATTGTACCTGATCTGTCTTCCAGGAAGCTCTTCAGAAAAAACCATACCAAGATTTTTTGGGAAAAGATATCCTTGACATTCTCAGAGGCAGTGCAGGTATCTTGTGCTGTTCTTCATTTCAGATCGTCCCTAAATACTGGCAGCACTTTAATAACTAACTTCAGTTAACTTTTACAAGAAAAGGAAGATTTCACTGTGGCCTTGACCATTGAGCCTATCCTCAGGAGGGATGATAAGAGCAATTTCTTAAAGTTCTCTGTGATATTGCTTAACTTTGGTGAACCGTTTCTGATTGGTCTGCAGAGACTAATATGGGAAAATAGAGATGAATAGGGACTGTCTGTTGCAATCTTGTGCTGTGCATCTGCCAGGTTTCTGTTGAGCATAGTGGGAAGTGGTCATCAGAGCTCAGCTACGGTATCTTTAATTTCTGAAGGAGCATAATAAATCAGTGGTAAGGGAGATGGGGCTGCTGGGTGTGCCAGCTCTGAGCAGGGTGTGCCACTGTGAACCTTCCTCCCAAGCACCTTTAAGGGACCCTAAACTGTCTTTCCAGAAGCAGCTCCTGTATGCTCAGATCATTGCCAAAAATAACCTTTCCAGGGATTTCCAACAGCCATCTGTGCCTTGGTGGAGCTAACAGTGCTATATCCTGTGACAGGTGGTTCAAAGGTGCAGAACATGTGTGCAACCAAGTGTTGGGGCAAAAATGGAGTGTAGGTGGATTGGGCTGTCCTACAGGATCCTGTTCCCCTCCACTGTGTATAGAGGAGTTGGGGGAAATCAGTCTCCCCAGGGTAGGTGTTAACTTTTGTTAACTTTTCCCTGAGTTACCTAAAACAACCTCAGGATGTAACTGAAATAATGTTTTGATGCCTTGGGCTGCAACTTCTGTAGCCTGTGCCAGTGTTCAGGACAGCAGTGACCTCTCAGTGATGAGGTACTGAGGACACCATACTATCAAAGTTCTCTGATGAAAACCATCCTTAGGACCTTTTCCTTAGATCATGTTATTGTGAACACCTAGAAATGCTTCAATTATTGATACCAGGAATCACGGTATCAGGAAGGCCGTAGGACACACTCTTCTGAGTTGGTTTGCCTTAGCCTTTGAGGGTTTCAAATCACAGACCCTTCCCCTGAAGAAAGAGTTTTTCCCATCTGGTGATAGGGCATGGCAAAAGGGAGAGCATCCTGCATACTTGGGAGGGACAGTCACATACATGGGTCTAGGAGGAGAAGTGTCAGCAAGAACCTGATGTTCTGTTCTCAGATGGTTTGCACATATTTCAGTCAATGATTAAACCAAGAAATAAGGAATGAGTAGGACCCCAATACTTGTCCCTGCAAGGTGCAAACTATTCCCTTCAATCAGGGTTTCTTTCCTTTTGAAAGCTGGAGCTACACCTCTAACCTGACCATAAGCTAGTTAGTAAAGATGTCAAATCACTTCCTAAACTGAGTATCTTCTCTGTGACAGCAGACTCTTGGTTTTGGTAAATGCTGTTAGGCTTAAGGGATTTGCTGTGGTTTGTTAAACTAACACAGAAATTACTTCTACCATTAAAACAACAAATGTTCTAAAAGACTGAACAGCTCAGACAATCAGCTCTCGGCCTCCCTCCTCTCCAAAGTGCAGGAATATTCATAGAAGGGCTTCAAAATCCCTTTGAAATGTTGAATGTGTTCCTAATTTTTGTATTTGGGATACATCACAAGAGGATGTAACAAAAAACAGTAGGACATCTTTTGGGACTAGGATTAAATGCAGGAGGGACCCTTGGCTCTAATGAAGTCAGTAGACTCTTGTCTTTAGCTTCATCATGTCCACCTGTAAGTGTTTTACTCTTGGACCATTTCCATTGATTCACCAAAGCTATGCAGTGCTATATGGAGAGACGAAGGAAAGAAACAATTTGGCCTTTGTGTTTGCAGAAGTATTTTTCCTGATTTCATGGTGAGGGTGACAGAGCACTGGAACAGGCTGTCCAAGGGGGTTGTGGAGTTTCCTGTTCTGGAGATATTCAAGACCTATCTGGACACCTACCTGTGCAACCTCCTCTAGGGAACCAGGGGTGGTTGGACTTGATGATCTCTCAAGGTCCCTTCCAACCCCCACAAATCTGTGATTCTGTGATTTTCTCCTGGTGGTGCAGAAGAAGTTGTATAAATACAGGGATCAGGATGCCTCTGGTTCATGCTGCAGAAGTTCAGCTGTGCAAAGCCCTTATGTCTTTACCTCAAGTGCTTAAATATTGGCAAAACTCCATAACCAGCTGGGAAAGGGTGGCCTTTCTGCCAAGGTAGAGCAGAGGAGAAGGAAATGAAAATTTCACATTGCTCTGTCTCTTAGGTAGCTCTAGAAACAGAGAGTTCAGTGCTGTAAATCAGTCACAGCCTGATTCCTTGCCAAGTCTCAAGTACTTTCAGCTTCCTCTTGTTTTCATGGGAGCTGAAAACCACCCACAGTTCTTGAAAGCCACTTGGTGACCTGAGCTCTGAAGGGATTCATGTGTGCTGCCTCCCACCCTGGCTGGGGTGGGCAGGGACGAACAAGTGGCTGGAGGGAGATAAAACAGTAACAAATTGAGTGGCTTACAACTGCAAGGAGAAGCTATTTTTCACGGGGAAAGAAGGAAACAGTTCTGCCAGAGATGCATTTTCCTCATTTTGTGAAGAGCTCCACGTCTTTAGCGTTAAATAAACACCAGTATCAATACTGGGAGATTAGCTGGCTAAGAATGTGGATAACAGCAGCAGCCCATGCCTATTTCTAGTGTTTCCCAATGTTTTCCTTTGCTGCATGCTGTATAAATCTTCTGTTCTCACATGTAGCCTTCTGGCCATGTCCTGTCTTCTGCTGCCTGACTGGTGAGCCTGCTGGCAGGTTATTCCCAAAACCCTCAAGAAAAATGTTACTCACAATACCATCTGATGTCCTTCCAACACTTAGACACTGTTCTACTTGGGGAGCTCAATGGTTAAAATAAATGTATTTTGCTCAGCAGTAAGTGTGATGGGTAATTTGGGCATGTATCGCTGGTGGGTACCAGTTGCTTGCTCCCATTTTGGAGGAAGGACAGGGACCACAGACTGTGGATGGAATCTTCAGGAACATTTGAATCCACACTGGGGACCTCAAAGAAAGAAAAGAAAAATTGGATGGACCTGAAAGGTGTTCATAGAAAGCAGAGTTGTTACTTGTACTCACAAACTCAGGACATTGATGCCAGAAGGAAGAATAACGTCATTTCACTTCAAGCTGCTTATACTCTCTAGTAATGTGTTTTCTTTACAAGTTTCTCTTCCTAGTACCGCGAGAGACAGATCAAATCATCCATGCTACTGGGTCAGATTCAGTGGTGATGCATAAAATGGGGGTAAGTTTATTTAAGGGTGGGTAAATTTAGCTAAGAGGCAAATATCAGGCAGGCAGTATAAGTTTGGAAAGGGCAGTGAGGTTGGACAGGAAGAGAGAGTAAGATCCATTAACAGAGATATTTCTGTATTACTCAGATTATCAAGACTTGTAGAAAAAGAGGGTCTGAATTTTGCATAGTGACTCAGGAAGAGATAAGACCCTGCTAGGGTAAGGGTCAGTGAAGGCTATTGCTTCTTTGTATACAGTGCACAATAAGCAGGAGCACCCAGCAACGTTACATCACTGTATCATGCAAAGGAGCTGGAAATTTCCAATAAAAGGGTTGATGGCATATTCACACCCCCCTCATTTTTTATTCACACTTCTTTTATTACACTTATGTATTTTAATTCTCTTTTACTGTGTACTTCAGGGTGATTGTGCCCTGAAAGCCATCAATCTTGGCCTGGATGATGGGTGTTTATATTATGTCATTGTAACATAAAGGGCAGAAACACAAAATCCTTCACGTTGCCTTTGAGAGCAGGGAGACTTTTCTCAACCTTCTTTGCCAACATTAAAAACTGGGTTTCATTCTTCAAGTTATGGGTCATATTTTAATCCAATATTAATATCACTTCTCTTGTACGAACTCCCCATATTTTGCTTAAGGCATAAGTACTTAATTTGTTTTTATTTAAACAGTCTCTTTTGTTTTCATAAAGCAAATTAATTTCTTAAGAGATATGTCACATTGGAGGCAACCAACTAGATTAGGCTTGAATCAGCATTAAATGTGTTTTCACACTGCTGCTGAATATAGCAACCCATTATTTGAGACTTGACCAGGCTGGGAGTTGCAGCGATAGGAGGATGCGTGATCACAGACCATGATCGCAGAGCTGCTCCTGCCAGCAATGGGCAGGTCAGAGAACCTGCTTTGTCACAGCCAGATGTGCTCTGTCCTTTGGTACAGATACTGCTACCTGTGCACAGTTATGTTTGACACAGAGAGCAATGAGTGTTCACATATCTGACAATAAAAAGATAGCCTTGCTTCTGCCATGCTCGAGAGGAGGCTCAGCCTTGCCTCTCCACCCTGAGCTCCTTCCTGCTGGCTCCAAGGACAACTGCTTCAAGAGATGCTTTTGGGATACTCATTTACAAGGGGTTTTCAGCCATGTGAAAGGGGGAAAAATATCTTGTGTTTCCCCAGGTTAAGGCAGATGCATTGCAGTGTGTCCAATTCAGATATCCTTCATCTATGTATGTCACTTCCTGAGGAAGCCATGGTACCACTGCTTGTGGCTTTACGCTGCAGCTCTTTCCCGCTGAGCTTGTTTAGGTCTGCTGTGTGAATACCATGGCAGTCTGCTGCTGGCACCAGGGAAGCTAGGGTGTTTCAAGTATGTTTCCTTAGAGGTCTTTTTCTCCTGGCAAGTTGGAGCAAGTGGCAGGGAGAGGAATAGTTTATTCCTCTTGTGGCTGGACTGGCAGCTGTTGAATGTGTTGGATATTGCCTGACATTCATCTACATGTCCAGCACTGCTGGGCTGGAAAAGATTCAACTTCCCACTGTTGAACCCTTTGTCCATGACTCTGTCCCCGGGCCATGACTTCAGTTTGGTTTGTGCATCTCCAGAGGTCAGTCAAGATGAACCTTGAAGACCACAACAGCTGTCACCTGAACTTCAGTTGCTAGGCCCAAAACATTTCTGTTAAATAGGAGCAGAGTTAAACTGGCATGAAATCGAAACCAAAACCAAACAGTAATTAACGGCCTAAACTCTGCCTGGCAGAGTAGGATAAACAGCTTCTCCAAATGGGTGTCAGAACCATATTTTCCAGGCAATCCCTGGCCACTGATCCTAACTTCCTCTTTAAAGTCCATCTGAGCATACTTTTAGTAGCTTATGCATTTTGAAACACTCTTAAGGGTACCATTGAAAACAATTTAAATAAATAAGCAGCAGGGATTTCTATTTAGCCAGTGAAATATTTGAATGTATTCAAACGTTAAGTCAGACTCAGCTCCTTGTAATCATTTCTGTTTGTGCTCTGGATCTCCCTGCTGTATGGTGTACCTGTGTAGATAGCAGTGCAATAAAATAGAACATTATCTCCAGATACTTTAGACTGTGCCATTCCTTAAACTGTGTGAATTATGCCTGAGGTTTCCCTCAGGTGACAGATGCATGGAAAAATGTATTTCCCAATATTTCACCAGGTCTCTTATCAGTTCTTGGATTCCTATCAGCCTCCTCTGGTTTTGCAAGAATGTACAAAATGAAACAATCTGAAGTTTTACTCATGGGGCAACATTGCTGTGTTCATCTAGCAGAGGGATTCACCTAGCTGCAGGATTCACGGGTTGACAGGTCTGGGGTCTATGCTCCCCCACACCATCCCCAAGTCTTTGTTCCAAAGCTATTCAGGTGTGTACATCCCTGCTTCGTAATCCTTCAAAATCACACATGGATTTGGGAATTTCAACCTGAACTCACCTGTGTTACCAGCCTGATCTTCCCCTGGAATTGCACAACCTGGGGTAGTCATGAGATATGGAGTATTTTGCCTTTTGATCTTATATCAAGATAGACTCATATTATTTGAGGAGCCTCAATTTCCTGAGTATTTTGATAAGTGCTGAGAGGGAGAAGTCCAGTTACTGTATTGCAATGATTTTTCAATGAAATTATTTGAATTTTTAAAAATTATTATTGTTTTATATACATACTTTTCCATTTGTGGACTCAACATTTCCATATAAGTCTCCCAAGTACACATTGCCATTTAATACAGAAAAGCCTGATTTTCTTGCTTGTGTTACAGACATTCTTAGAAGCAGTAGGTTCAATGACCACATGCTGAAAATCAGTAGTTTACTTTTTAGAATAGAGCTAGCAAACTTTGTCTTCTTAAAACTGTGTTTCTGTATATCATCCATAGACCATATATTAAAAAATATATTTAAAATAACTACTATAATAAATGCAAGTAAGGAAATTAACGGTAAAATTCAAGAGCAGATTTAGCTGTAAACAGAAAGTAACATGTTGCTCTCATTCTCAATCTACATGGGAGATCTTTCTCATTGTGTCAAAAAGCCCCACAGTACCCTCTGTTGCATTCACACCCCTGAGTATCCTTCCTATCTATGCCTTCGCAGACTGACACAAGGAAACAATAAAGTATCTTAATGCAGATCAGCAGGTGCCTGTCTGCTCTGGAGAAGGTACAAGTAGGAAATTGGTGATTCAGGACTATGAGCTAATCCCAGCTGTAGCTCTCCTGATTAGCACTGCTTATTTGAGGAGGTTTACAAGAACGGTAGTTGGGAGATCCAGCAAAAACACCAGCCCCACAACAATCCCATAACCACAAATGAAACATCTGAATGAATTTTCATGTATTGCTTGGTGAAACCAAGAGTAGGTAGCGATGTCTGTATTTCTGTGCTCACAGTCCCAGACCCACCAGCTCTGGGACTCCTGGGTTTATCCACAGCATCTCTTGGGCAGTCAAGCCCAGACTCCTATTTTATTTTGCTTTCCCCTCATGATGTTTGCAGTTGATATTTTGGCCTCTGCTTGTACAGTGGGAACCCTCATAGTCCACATGGTTTACTGTCCTGTACTTACAATTTATGGTTTCAGTCTGTTTTTCTTTTTTTTTTTTTTTTTAGCAGCTTTTTTCACTATTAAAAGAAGCTTATTTGCTCCCTGTGCCAAACCTGAAGGAAAGTCTGGCCACCCACAGCTGTAATCAGGCCTGTATTTGTCTCTAAATCCCAAACTGGCCTCCATCACAGTCTCTGTCTGCAGCTTGAGTGATAAAAAGAGCTGTACTCTTCCAGGTGGGTTAGAAATATTCAGTGCCTCAAATCCCAAAGTCATGTGTTCAAACAATTTTGCAACTAGTGAGGAGTAACAGCAACATTAAAACCCTCAAGCCTAGGCACTGTGGCACCTTCTTTTGCTGGGGAAAAGACCTTGGCCACAGCACCCAGTGCTGGATCTGGCACTGTCCATCACTCCTCACCAGACTGCTTCAGTTTGTCGTCATGCCAGATTAAACAAGCTAAAAATGTTACATCTAATCAGATTAGGATAAAGGCCATCTTGGAAAAGATAGTCACTCCAGGAAATTAGCTTCTTTCTCAATAGCTGGCATCATTCCCATTGAGTCACCGACACTGATGGCACGCAGAGCGCTGGACTGCAGGAGTGAATCAAACAGGTCTTTTGGGTGAAACTAAAAAGGGAATCTCCTCCATGACATGCTTCATCCAAAAGCACTCGAAGATAAGGTAGTAAGAAGCTGCTCTGCCTGAAGGTCAGCATTAGGCTGGGAAAAACATTTTTAATCCCAGACATAAGTCCCTTAAACCAAACAGTTTGGGGATCTGTGAACGGCAGGGGAAAGGGGAGTGTGCTCACCATCCAGTTACCAAAGTACATGAAGTAGGGAATTTAGAGAAAAAAAAAAAAAGAGAATAAAATAAGAACAGGATTTCCAGTAGGGCTCTTCCCTGATGGGTAAAGGGGGAAACCCTCCTCAGGACAGGGCCAATGACCTTCAGGCACAACTGGATGGTTGGATGGGCTGGGCAAAGGGAGGAGAAAATCAGCGTCTAGAAACCTAGAGTTGGAGGTCTGGAGAAGTAATCTTCCTAAGAGAGATCAGAAAATTAATCAGCTTTTACAGACTCTCCTTCATATCTCCACAGGATCTCCCCTTTCTTATTTCCCAAGACACTTACATGAAAAAAATGGTAAGGCAGATGATGTGTTTGGAGTGAATATGTTTAGGTAATTCGGTCTGGTTGTCAGTGGAAATTAAATGCTTGCTCTTTGTAACTCCATAAACCAGTGCCCTTCTGGAGCTTAAAGCTCAGTCCTGAAACAGTATTACAGAGTGCCAGGGAGTTTCAGGAAATTCCTGTCATAGCCCTTATACCCCCAGCCATATCCTTTATAAAGGCATTAGTCATAACTAATGTATAACGACTGATTGTTATAAATATAGTAGTACCTTTTTGTATGATGGTGGCTTTCATGAAAAATGCATTCAAATATTTATACTCTTTTAGTTAGCTGTCTTTATGAACAAAAGTTAATTACCTTTTACCTACTGGCTGCACTTGCATGATGTAATATTTTCCAAGGTCTGCTGGAAAGACTTTTTTATTTATGACTCAGGATGAGCCTAAAATAAAAACTCTGTATCTAAGTACATCTGATAAATGTGAGTTGGTTTTAGTTTAATGTCACTACCAGTACAAGTCCTGATTAAATATCTTCTGTCCTGTGATCTGTCAATGGAAAAAAAACCCCACACAAACAATTGCATATTCCTTCATTTTGTTAAATCACTCTGTTTTTCTAACCAATCCAGCCCTTTATTTACTGAACTATGTACTCAAAGCCTGATTTAAACAGCAGTGAGGAGTCAGATTGCAGCTTGTTTTGGATCAGCAGGTTTCACCGTCAGGACAGGGTAAGAAGGGACTGTGCAAGATATTGTGCAGGGCCGTTGCTGCTTTTTTATTTCAGTGGGACTCGTGATGTTCTAAAGAGTGCTGAGTTGCTGCAGTTTGGGTTGGAAAGGCTGGATAGCCCATACTAACCCGGGTTCTCCAGGCCAGCCTGGTGAGGGAAGAGACCTCCTGCTGTCGGTGGCAAATCCAAAAACCCTTCCGCTTTGTCTCTTGGACGTAAAGTGAGACTTTCTCAAAAGGATATTCACCTCCACAAGAACCCTTCTGCCTTTCTCTCACACTTCAAGATGTTCTTAAAATTTTTAGGACGATTTTCTTCCATCTGAACCTAAGTCACAGTTACTCTTAAGCAACTGGGGTTTTTTTGGTCCTTTCAATGACAAATGAAAATACAACTAGTGAGATATACCCAATACTAATGGAAATTAACAGTGTGAAGCAAAGGAGAAAGACAGGACACTTTCAGGACAGTGCATGTGGAAATATTGAGCTACAAATGGCAGAGATAAATGAAGTAACCAGGAAAGACAGCTTGCTAGAAAGGCTGATATGAGATGAAGAACCTAATGAAGTTCAGTGAGACCAAATGCAAGGTCCTGCACATGAGTTGGACCAACCCCAACCCCAACTACAGGCTTGGTGAAGAATGGATTGCAAGCAACCCTGAGGAGAAGGACTTGGGGATGTTGGTTGATGTAAAGCTCAACATGAGTCAGCAATGTGCACTTGCATCCCAGAAAGCCAAATGTGTCCTGGGCTGCATCAGAAGCAGTGTCAACAGTAGGTCAAGGGAGGTGATTCTGATGCTCTACTCTGCACTTGTAAGACCCCACCAGAGTACTGCACCTGGCTCTGGGGACCAATCCTGGGTTTGTCTAGGATAGAGTTAATTATCTTCCTAGCAGCTGTTGTAGTGCTGTGTTTGGGATTTATGTTGATAACACACTGATGTTTTTAGATGTTGTCAAGGAGTCAAGGACTTTTCAGGTTTTCAGATTTTCATGCTGCCCTGCTAATGAGAGGTAGGGGGCACCCAGAAAGCTGGGAGGGGACACAGCCAGGACAAGTGACCCAAACTGGCCAGAGGAGATGTTCCATACCATGACGTCATGTTCAGCATAAAGTGTGGCTGGTGGGAATGGAGTGCATGGCTCCAGAACACACAGTTTGGGAACAATCCAGCTTTGGGATGTCTCTGAGCTGTTCAGTTTGCTGAAAAACTACATTGTGTATCTCCAGTTTTATATACTTTTGCTATAATGTCCTGTTGTTATTTCTCCCACCCATTGCTGTCCCAGTAAAATGTCCTTATCCCAACCCACTAAGTTTGCCTTTGTTTCCTGCCCCCTCTCCCAGAGAGAGTAGCTGCATGGTGCTCAGCTTGCAAAACCACAACCTGGGGCAAAGCCACAGTAGGCCCCCAAGAAGGGCATGGACCTGTTGGAGATAGTCCAGAGGAGGCCACAAAGATGGTTAGAGGGCTGGACCCCCTCTCCTATGAAGACAGGCTGAGAGAGGTGGGGTTGTTCAGCCTAGAGAAGGGTCTGGGGAGATCTTGTAGCAGCATTCCAGTACCTAAAGGGACCTACAGGAAAGCTGGAGAGGGACTCTTTACAAGAATATGGAGTGAAAGGACAAATGGTGATGGCCTTAAGCTGAAGGAGGGCAGATTTAGATTAGACATTAGGAAGAAATTCTTTACTATAATGATAGTGAGACAGTGAAACAAGTTACCCAGAGAAGCTGCAGATGTCCCCTCTGTGGAAGTGTTCAAGGCCAGGTTGGATGGGACTTTGGGCAACCTGGTCTAGTGGAGAGTGTCCCTGCCCGTGGCAGGGGGGTTGGAACTAGATGGTCCCTGAGGTCCCTTCCAACCCAAGCCATTCTATGATATGAAAAATATCCTATAATGGATCTTGGGATATGTGCTCCTGAGGGGTTTCTGTGCCTTTGGCCTGGCACAAGTGTGAGAGGTGGGTGCAGAACCTCAATATGGCATCAGTCCCTGCGGGGTCCTGTGACACCTTCATGTGCAAGAAGGGCACTTTGGGCCAGGAACAGATTGGACAGTCTGACAACTTTGCATGCACCCTCAGCTGGGGTTCTCCCCTTGCTCAAAGGGTTGCTGGAGTGCTCTGACCCTCCTGTGAGGTTCCTTTGGAGGGCTCAGAAATCAGACTCAGCAGAAAGGAGGAATGGGGAGATGTCCCTACCACCCTGCTCCCTGCCCTTCATCTTCTTCTGTCCACTGATAGACCTGTGGAAACAGCTGAGAATTCGTTCTGAGTTGAAAAGAGATAATTCTTGCCTTGATTTAACCACGTGAGGTAAAAAGATAATTTCTTAAGGACAACAGATCATGTCTTTTCTACATGATGGAAAATGAAACTTTATTGTCTATACATGAAGCAATTGAAAGCTAAGACTTTTCCAAACTGGTGCAACTCAATTGCAGAACATCACACTCCTCCTTGACTGCCTTGTGCACTGCATTGGGTTAATATTTAAACCCAGTCTTTTGACTCTTATCCCAGAAGCCCAGAAGGGTTTGTGAATTAAACATCATTCTGTAAGCAAGACAGCCCTGAAAGGTCTGACCTACTGGGTGGCGGAGCTCACGTGCTCTCCTGCAGACTGCAGGACTGCAAGCTTAGAGAGTGCTTGGGTTGGAAGTCCCAGCAGATGAACTAGTCTTGTCCAAGAGGTCTAATAGCAGTACTTCTGGTCAATCTATCATACAGGAGAGCTGACCTGCACGGCACCCTGGGACAGCAAAGAAGGTCATGCCAGGAAGGAATCCTGGTGTGAGAATGGGGGATGGGTGTGGGGTGGGACAGAGACTGAGCTGGGGGTGCAGAGGAGAGCAACTCTGATGGAGCACTAAGATTACTAATGGTTGTGGAAGACCATCTATGCTGTCCTATGACCTCATGTGCCTTGTGATCACAGAAGGCAAGAAAAACTTGGGTAGTTTTAATGTTCCAAAGGGAGGACAAAGAGGATGAAAGGGTGTGAAGTTTGTGGCAGAGGGATGAGGTGCCAGGGAAATGTGTAGAGAGTAAATTATATGTGCAGACTAGTAGATGTCTCCTTAAAATTCTGACAAATTAGTGTCTATATCTTTAGACTGAATATGAATGTCCCAAGCACCCTGCTTCTGATTGATGCAGTTATGAAAACCCGTTTTTCTTAAAAATCAATATGTAAAGTCTGTCCTCACTTCCTAGACTTCTACCTAAGTATGTCTGCTTGTGCCAGATTCCTTATGTATATTTATGAAAACACAAATGAAGAATAATGACAGCTCCAACTCAACCATTA